>JAJEKV010000404.1:0-234869 GCA_021234155.1 Isoetes taiwanensis
GACCTCACCTCCATTGCTGCCCCCAGGTGAGGTGCTTCCTGGTGAACAAATATTCAAAGAGATTCAAAGAAGCAAGCAGATTAGAGCTATGAAACTGAGAGATCTGGAGGATAAGCAACAAAGGAGAGACTGTAAATGAGCACGAATTTCGATTGAACTTATTTATACCGAGATTAAAATAAAAGACACTAAGAATCAAAGGTCTTGGAGTCTCCAAGTCATCGATCCAGAGAATTGGCAGCTACGATTCTGCCAAAGAAGCACCAAATTCTGAAGGGCCAGATTCATTTCAACTCATCAATACTCTGGTTGTCCTGGCTATGGATGGTTAGATACAATGCCAATAAATTGATCCAAGTACAAAAATTGGAGGGAATCAGTTCGAAAGGAACCAAACCCTCAAAAATGAAGAATGTAATGGTCTGATAAAATAAAGCATGCAAAAAAGCATTAAAGTGCATCGTAATCCATCTATGATTTAGGAAAGCACCATTCTGGAAATTTGTAGCACCATCAATGGCATCGTTGCAGCCAACAAAAAGAATTGATTTGCCATCAAGGAGACGCCGCAGGAATAGGGCATGCCAAACTGGAAAGACTTCCTCGCCACATGCGATTAGGGCTGTGCCAAAATGGATGCCAAGTGGGCCAATGAGGTTCTGCCAGCATTGCAAAATTAGGGGCTCTAATTTCGCCAATTAAGGGGCCCGCACCATTGGCGAGGACCCTACCTTATTTCATATGCGTGGTATTGTCGTTTTTGGGTTTTTTATCCTATCGCTTGCTTTATTGCTGGGATTCACTTCAATGGCAGAGATTTACCCATAAAAATGTACAAAAACCATGGTTAGCAGATAACGCATTATCCCTAAATCTGTAACGCATTATCTGTTAGCAAAAAAAAACGAGAAATACCCTCTGCTAGTTTCGCCAGGAAAAAAAAAGAGGATTCATTTTCCCTTAAAAAAAATTTTCCACACGTCTCTCCATTCCAGAACTTCAGAAGCAGCTGCAGAAGAGTGCTGATCCGTTCCCAAGGCACTGGCCTCGTTGTCTGCTCTAGGTAAGAGCTCTGAGTTGATTGAACTTTTCTCTATTTTCTCTGAATTGGATGCTGAATGGGTTCCTGCTCTGTCCTGAATAGATTTGGCACGATTATTTGAATTGATTAGGGTGCGCCTAATTAGCTTCCAAGAGGGCGATTCAGCAGGCCATGATACAGCCAATCCGGCTAAACCCTAGGCTTCCAAAGTTTCTCTCCTTTTGAAATGGCTAAATTATCATTTTTCTGCAAAACTGAGCTTTATTAGCTTTAGCCATAAAATTTGATTGAAGGTCTAAAAAATTGCCATTTGCAAATTTTAGCCACTCTTTAATACTCTATTTTCAAGGTAGATTAGCGGCCAACCATTCTTTCTCAAGATGAATTGATCATTTGTCCAATTTAGTCCAATCGATTCCTTAAACTGACTCCCCTATGCAATTTTTACATGTTTAGCTTGATTTTTATTTGTCCTTCTATATCCTCATGACTCATTTATTTAAAGTTATTCCCGTAAAGTTAATCTGAGTTTGTAATAGTCTCCCAAAAGTTCAAAAAGTTAAGCCTTCATACTTTAGCCTCTTTGGCATGTATTATTCACACACAGCCAAAATAGCCAAAACATGTCAACCTTCTAATTCTCGGTCCAAGTTAGGCTTGGGCTCTGACCAAGCCCTAAGATTGCAGTCCACCAGCCTCCAATTATTTGGTGCATTTCATAGCATATGCATTCATATTTAATGGTATCTATAGGGATAAACTAATCTGTAAAACTCATTGCAGCCAATTAGGTTTATAAAGGATGAACACTTACTTTTAGACTTTTAGATTTGAATTTGGAAGCTAAATAGTAACAGATCTGTCAACTTATATTTGTTGTTCATTTTAGAGGAAGAGGAGGAGAATGTTGTCTCTTCTCATGAGAAACATGCAATCCACGTGAACACCTTGGAGTTAAGGTAAGAAATGTCTTTCGATGTGATTAATAATAAGTTACACTTCAAATCTAAAATTTGAGTGAGCATGATTGCATTCCTTCTAAGGTGTTGTCTTTTGACAGTGTGAGGGAAAAAGAGGCTACATATATATTTCTCTTGAAAATCGCGAACCTGAACCAAATGTATTCTCAACTAAACAAGTTCATGGGCGTGATGAACAAAGCAAGATATGGCAAAGAAGAACAAATCACGTCAGTGAACATTCATAAGGTTTTTCTCTATTAGTTGCTAGGAAACAGCCTGATCAAGTAGAATTTTGTGTATCAGATTTGTTTCTGGAAATTTGATCAATTTGTTGTTGTTTTTTTTTTGAAATAATGAAAAAACGTATCAATTGTAACCAATACTTATCAACTTGTTTTTTGAATGATAACATGGTATTATGTGAAATAGGTTATTATCTTACAATCTAAAACAGGGTATTATCTTACAACAAGGTATGAATTTACATTTTTTGAATGGATACATTTTTTGAATGGAGGATTGTGCCATTAACGTAACGGAGTATTATCTTACAAATGAGGAAAAGATAAATTGTGGCCAAATACCCCAATAAATGTCAATTTTTTTCCTTCTTGTTCGATAAAAAAGGGGGATTTTACAAGCATTTTTTGTGGGGTATTTTCCGGGGGTATTGGAGCACCTTTTCCGTAGTAAGAGCAAGGATATTAATCGTCTAAAAAAGTGGACTCCAATGATCACAATTGCATTCATAGAAACAGAATATAAATGTAAACAAAATTTCTTTGCTCCGGGGAATTTCAAACACGCTAGCAATGCACAAATTTCTCTAACTTTCCATTCAAAAGGAAACATAATCCACAGCAATTGTAGCAGGACCATACATAACCTTTATAGAACCTGTAGCATTCTTTGTGTTTTATTACAAGTCTTCTTAGGTGAATAGTGAATATCATGTACGTGGCTTTTCTTCTACTCTTTATGTGTTTTTACAAAGCAGCAAATCGTCGTCCATTGCCCCTATGAAAGATGTCCTAAGCTAATTAATTTAAAATGTCTTGCTAAAAAACAAACGATCCATTAGAAGGAAGTGTGGGCTTTTTGTTGCCTTCATCTAAAAATGTAGTGAATAAAACTGCATCAAGCAGAAGCTCTGTTGTATTAAGGATATCCATGCATAGCATTGGGACAAACTTTTCAAGAAGCAAAGAGACAAATATAACATTGAAACAGAATAAAAGCTTTGTACCTAGTATCTGTGAACATGCTATAGGCCGGGACTGCACATGCATCTCTTGAGTTAGGTCATCGTCTCTTCATCACTGCAGATAGGCATGCTCAATAGAGTGTCAATGCAGAAGAAAAAGCCCACAAGATATCGACCAATTTAGAAGCACATTGGCTTGCATGAAAAGGTTTCCAATTAAGAAATGAAATATCAATAATGGAGCAAATGTAAGAGAACACGGGACTTTTTAGAATATTGCTATGGGCAAATGAATGTAGCCCCTAACCTTGAATATTATCACAGGATATACGTGACAATGCTTAGAAATTGATGTGAAAATATAACAGTGTCATGAGATCATGAAGCATGGATATTAATAATGCTCTCTAGCATCTGCAACTGGTTATTGGAATTCGGTATGCATTTGGGTGGCCAGCTAACAAGCATCAAAACATAAAAATGACCCTCTAAAGACTGCCTCTAATTCATAGGTAGTGACAATGTAGCACGGAACTGGAAGGTTTTCCAGCATATTTGCACAGGAATCACCTGAGACTTTACCAAAAGAAACCTGCGTTCAATGACTGAGCAGTAATGGAAGCAAATACCTTTGGCTTTCACATACATATTCTGCAAACTCGAATATATATAAAGCTCAAGGCTACCAGAATCCAACTTTATAATTTCTGCACAAGCATATACTCACTCTTGATAAAAACAAATAAGGACACCAGCCACCAAATGCCAGATGGCTTTCTGCAAATACACAAGATATTGGATTGGTGTGAATAAATAGGAGAACTGGGAGATGAATCTATTCAATGAGGATGGGAAAAGCCCCCATCGTGGCTATACATAAATATAGAATGAACATTTACAGAATGGATCGTTGTGGCTGACGGCGTTTCACCCGGATCGTTCTGCTGGCACTTCCAGAATAGCATCCCTGTTGGATGCTAGATAACTATCATCAACAATTGGTAAGCTGGATTAGAATATGCAACAAGTTACATACCTGAAGAGTGGAGGAGGTTAACTACATAGAAGCTTTCAATGGCCAGCATCTATGAAAATCTCTCAGGCAATATTAAGTACGACATCGCAGTGCGCAACAAGTCATCAAGTGACAATTGAGTTTAGCAGCAACTAATCACTCGCCTGTCATGATCACTTGCAGCAACTAATGCAGCTTATTGGTTTGGTCTGTGCCAGTCTTCCAGCTTGCTGTGTCGGTCTTCAGCTATACCCATATTTATAAGTGAGCATCACTTTTTAGTGTTTATGTCGTCTTGTTTTGTAAGGTATAGGTGGAATAAGAAGCACTGGGATCATGTCCTTGATAAGCTGAACACAATAGAATTTAAGCAGTCAAAACCCACTTGGCATAAATATGGACCTGGAAACCTCGAGGACACATTGCAATTAGCAAATACGTAAAAATCATACCTAACATCTAAGCATCTAAGCTTTAATGATCCTAAAATTTTCTTAAATTCAAAAGCCGTTGAATTAGAAAGCTAACACGTTCCCTGTTTCCATAAGCAAACAGCATGCAAATGCTTTAAGCTTAGCTGATTTAAATGAGTCTTATACAATACTTCAAATGCAAGCTGATCAAAGGCATGCTCAGAAATTTAGCCTCTGTTCAAAGATAGCCTCGGATCCATCACAACGTAAAGGATTGTATCAATGCTGAAAAGGGGATGCTGTCTTTTGCAACAACGAAGGCATGGATCAGAAGGATATGGCTGCAGCATCGTTTACCTATAGCCTAACCTAAAGGAAAGCAAAGGCATGGACTAGCCAACATAAGCGATACATGCAATCGAAGACAAATAACAACACATACCGGACCTTGAAGAGCTCATACCCACGAATGCAAATAGGTCCGAAATTTTAGCCACCTTAAAATTTCGCCCTAATTCAACAACATTTTATACAGCGAAATTTTCTGTTGAACTGTGGCGGCGTTCTTGGGCGGCGCCGCCTTCTACTCTGTTTCTGCACAGCCATAGCTTCTTCATCTCTGTTTCATGCAAACGCCATAGTAGGGATGCAAATCGAAACCAGGGATGCAAAATCGAAAGGCAGGGATGCAAATCGAAAGGCGGACTGGCTGGAAACGCCGGAAAACAATTTTCCCCTGTAATCTACAAAGCTCACAATCTCTGCTTCGGTTTTAGGGTATGCAACTTCGGCTGCTTTACACAGACTCTGATCTGGCCATACTCTGATCTGATCTGATCTGATTCGGCAGTTGTGATCTATATCAGAACATTTGACGGATGGAGGTGGAGAGCAATGTTTAAGCAATAGACAGAACCAGGGCTCCTTCTGGCTGCCATAGATAGAGCTTATATCAGAAATCTGGCCGCTTACAGTGCTGCTCGAACTCTAAATCTGGCTGCATCAGAGCTCAAGAACGGGCAAAAATTTTAAGCTGGCTAAAATTTCGTCGGAGAATTTCACTCACCATGAAATTTCAGAAGGAAATTTCGAGCAGTGCGCCGCCAGGTCAGCTCGAAATTTCCTTCTGAAATTTCAAGGTGAGTGAAATTTCTCCTTCCATAAAATTTTACTTTAACCTTTTCCTCTATAAATGGCATAAAGGCAAAAAGATAAAAGGCAATTTTTCCTGTAATGAAAATGGCATAAAGGCAAAAAGATAAAAGGCAATTTTTCCTGTAATGAAAATGCCAACCTTCTTAAGGAATGTTACATAGTCTAAGGAATAGGTTACATAGCCAAGCGACGGTTACCTAAGCCAGCAACGGAAATGGCGAATCAAGCAAATATTGAGAGTCTAGCAAATATTGAGAGTCCAGCAAATATTGAGAATATTGAGGATCAAGCAAATATTGAGAATATTGAGAATCAAGCAAATATTGCAAATCTAGAAAATCCTGAGAATGTAAAAAGACCCCTAGGGCTGGGAAATGCGGTGCCCAAAGTCCAGCTCGGAATTGTGGAACATTTGATCTCCGGCGGCATCGCCGGTGCATTGAGCAAGACTTGCACCGCTCCATTATCTCGTCTCACCATCCTCTTTCAGATCCAGGGCATGGGCGCGACGACTAACTTGGTCAACTCCAATGTTCTTGTTGAAGCTTCAAGAATTTTGCGAGAGGAAGGCATCAAAAGCATTCGGAAGGGGCAATGGTGCGGCAGTAATTCATCGTTTCCCTTATACTGCCATCAGTTTCTATGCTTATGAGCAATACCAGAAGCTCTTCCTCAGGTGCTTCTCAAGTCCACTTCAAGGTCAAGGTCAAGGTCAAAATCACGGTCATACCCGAGGTCTTTATATGGCCTCCTGTCTTGTTTCAGGTGGTCTTGCTGGTTTGACTACTGCTTCGTTGAATTATCCTCTTGATCTGGTCAGAACAAGGCTCGCTGCACAAACAAACTTTATGTATTACAAAGGGATAAGCCATGCCTTGACTACTATATGTTGTGAAGAGGGATTCAAAGGATTGTACAAAGGTTTAGGGACCACACTTTTGTTTGTTGGACCAAACATCGCCGTCAACTTTTGTGCATATGAAACTCTTAAACGTTCTTGGAAATCCAGACATCCAGAATCTTCAAATGTGGTTACCAGCCTTCTATGTGGCAGTGCAGCGGGGATTTGCTCTTCCTCTCTCACATTTCCTATTGATTTGCTAAGAAGGAGGATGCAGTTGGAAGGCGCAGGCGGTCGTGCCCATGGAGCAGGTGCATTGGGTACTCTTAAAACGATAATTAAATCAGAAGGTTTTCACGGACTATACAAGGGTATTTTGCCAGAATATGCCAAGGTCATGCCAGCTGTTGCTGTCTCATTTGCCACTTATGATTTCTTGAAGCGCATACTTACAACTAATAAGTGAAACCACGATGATATGAAAAAATATGTAATGAAGAACATTTTCAAGATATATAATTCCTTGAATTGTAAAGGCTGATGTTATTTTGCACTAGCTGACAAGTGCTTATCCTAACTATAGTTTGCACATTGTACCACTTTTTTCTATTTATGGCAAATCCAAATACGCCAATGATCTATAACGTCATTTTAGGATGGTCATCTTCATGATTGCTCGTCTTCGCTCTAATAGTGCATGAAATATTTCGAATATCATAGATCTATTTGTGAAAATCTGATTTTAGATTATATTGCATATTCCAAACACAATTAACCAACCACCCCATGAATTCTCCAAATAATAGAAACCATGTAGTTCCTCATCCATAATGAAATCATATAGCAGTTCTTCATGCCATGTGCCTATGAATCGTGACCTGGGACCCGTTGTCAACCTGTACCAAAAGTGAAAAATCGTTCGTCCTTGCTCCATTTGATTTATAAAATGTCTCTTTGTACTATCTGGAGATGGTCTAGAGAGAAAAAAAATAGATGTCCCTTTTTTTTTAAGGCAAGGTTTGTTTTGGATTCATACTAGGTGAAATAGATCCGAACGATGACAACTTCCAGTCAAGGAAAGTCTCATCACAAAATAGACTTTCCTTTATAGGAGGAAAGTATCATAAAAAGGATAATAAAGCATGAATTCATTAGTTAGAGAAATTTGGTTTTCTCGTTTGACCTCCAAATAAGTTGCTGTCATCTCGTATAAAGTAAGAAATTGTTCTTGTGGACCAAAATGAAGCGAGATTAAATGCAAGTTTTGCTTGCAAAAATTGTTTGCGCCAAAAATTGCATGTACAAGCATATCCCTTTGTCGACAGACCAAGAAGTTCGGAGTTCGCAAAGGGTCAGGAGTGCTCATGAAGATTGGCATTGCGATCCTCTGGACCACACGACGTGCCAAAGTTGTAAATGCATGTTGTGTGTGAACAGATGATGTTATTGTAAGAAGCAAGCTTTGGAAGGTCTACACAAGGCCCCCAAAAATTAATTTGCATTAGTAATCACTACGAAAACCACTATACGCATAGTTTTCTATACAAACAATTAATAATGTCAATAAAAACTATGTACCTTCTATGATTTTGTGAAATCAATGCTAGCTTGATCATAGTTCTTATCCTAATTTTACATCTTACACTGGTTTCTTGGAATTATCACTAATTTAGGAGGTGGTTCTTAATAATATATTGTAATATTATAATTTAGGGTGATTTCACATACTAATTATCATTATCACGTAAGTTTTGTTTAACACAGTTTTAATGCTCTCCAATTTCCTTAGCTGACTCAAAAACCATGTTCGATTTTACAAGTGTGTTATGGTTTTTCTACATAGTTATTTACCATTCTTATTAATACAAGTTAATTATGGTTGTTTTTACTATTGTCATTACTATATACCTATTTCAACACTTTTAATCGCTACTGATTTTGAGCATAGTTTCGAGTATTAACTAGTAAATATCTAAATTATATATTATTATTATAATTGTTGTGGGGTCGCCATTTAGAGATAATTGGGTTTTGACGAGCAAAGCTAAGAGTAATGACATGTTATAAACCTACATCACGTTTAGATTATTTGTAATATTTGTGCAACTCATAAGGCCTGACTTGCCAAGAAAACTTTTAATGGCCATTATGTGCAAAGACTAAATAGAATGCTAGGAGATGCATTCAAGTTTCTCAGTATATTGATCCCAATATATCTGGGCATAGAAGTTATATCTAGTATATTTTCTACCAATGAATGCTATTAAGAGAACTCCAAGTTAATGAGCTATGCAAGGCACATTTCTACATGAGAGGTCACCATTATACAGATATGGAAGGAAGGAAGGAAGTTTATTTTAACGTCCACGGAGGCCAGAGGCCTATGAGACGGTACATGCAGAGAACAGGCAAAAAAGCCAGCTAAGACATTATTTGATCAATCATTTCAGTATAACTATTATAGCAGATGCCCTAATTTTAGCTCAATTTTATGGCCAGAAAATATTCCTAGGTCGTCGGATATGTCCATCCTACGACCTAGATCGTATGTTGTGGCCTCTTGGTGCCTCTTGTTTCGATTATAGTCATTTATGACTGGGGCACCTATGATTTTGAAATATGGAATACAGGTTCGCCTAAGGTTTTAGAATATGAAATACTGGGACTCATCTCTATACGAGTTCGCCTAAAGTTTTAGTAATTGAGATACGGAGACTCGAACCTCTACCAAAATAATTCAATATCTTGTTATGAATGCTTTAACCAATGCAACCATCAAACTAGCATGCTTTTTTTTTCTCAATTGTATCTATGTTTTTTTTTTCTTTTAATAATAACTTCTTACAGAGTTACGACAAAATTAGTCCTAAATTGCAAGGGCCTTTAGGAATAGTAGAAGTGTGGCCAATGTCAATAGTTGTGGAAAATGCTAAAAGCATAACCTCATCTTTGACAAGATTTAGTTAGTCTATTATCTTTTGCAATTGTTGAAAGGAGCAGATATTACTTAAGGTTTTATATGGTTTTGGCAAGTACAAGTATGCCAAAACCGTATAATGCTGATTTCAGAAATATGGTTTTGGATTTTGTAAGGTTGTGTGATTTGTTTGTTAGAAAATTTCCAACTTCAAAGTTAAGGTTTCTATTTAGGGCAGAGGGCAGGGCGGCGTATGCAGGGCGGTGGAGTTCCGGAGGAAGGAGTAGCATTCCGAGATGGTGCGACTCCATGACAGGAGTCCATGGCCGGATTGTGCAGCCTTCCGGACATGATGTTTTGCAGGGGCAACTGCTGGATGGTATTTCAGATAGTTGCATTTGTTTGCCAGCAAAATTACTTTGCGATGGAAAAGGGCGGTACTTGGTAAGGGCTCCATATGTGAAAATAGAGTTGCATTGTGCCTCTGTAATCTGGCATCCTGATATTACAGGATTTTAAGTCTGGTGTTCTTAAATAGGTCCCATTCAGTTGGCCTTATTCATATCTGGTACCGATTGAGATCGGTGGGGTTCAAATCCCCATTCTTAGATGCAAACATATCTTTGGAAATATGTATGATGTTTTTGGACTTGTCCTATGTGCATGAGCATTTGCTTCTGAAGTTCAGAGCAATGCACACTATTGCTGTGAATCTGGCAGGGTTTCAAGTTTGTGGCCTGCAAAGGCTTCTTGTTATGTGTTGCTGTGGTTGCGTGGCTGTGTAATGTCTTCTATGGCAGATTTGCAATGATCTTTTCTGCAGTTCCTTGGAGGCAGTTCAACAAGTTCTGTGACGCTTTGTTCATGTCAGCTGGTGTTTGGAATTGATGTGCAGCTGTGTTTATGGAACAAAATGTTGTGTGAACCAATGTGCGTTGTTGCTATGCAGTCCGTGCATGTCAGAATTATATGTAACTGTAATGCTGCGAAAACATGTGTTGTGATTCAATCCATTTGGAGCTGGACTTCACTCCATGAATGTGATAGTGTGTTGTTGCTGTAATTGCACAGATGCTCAATTGTCTACTCATTGATGTCCATGTGCTTTATGTTTAAATTGACGTATTGTTTTTCATGCAATGTATGCATTCTAAGTGACTACGTTGTTGACTCTTAAGAATACGGTTGAAACCATTGGATGACATGGAAAATGGGGTTTGACCCCATCTTGTTTTTGGTTGGATGGCTGGGGTTGTGAGTTTAGGCATATCTTGTGGTATATTCCATGGATCAAGGGCTAGGAATGGACGAGTATTAGGATATATTATTTCAAAGAATTTATGCTCTTTGCCAATCTCCCTTAGGCCTTAAAATGTGGAATGTGGTTGCCAAGTTAGCTAGAAGAACGTATGTGATTTTCTTTTGAGCCATCTTTATAATTTCGCAGCGCCGAAATTTTGCCACGAATTTTATTTTGACCAACTTTATAATTTGGCACCGCCTAAATATTGCCAAGGATATGCCAATGGGTTTTAACACCATCGATGAGTTTAGAATGACCTCTGTCTGAATTGGATTCAAGATGGTATCGCTCCATGTCACAGAGATAAGGTAGTTTTTTTTAAACCCATCTACGTGTAGCCTTGTCATTTTAGGGTTCTTTTTTCAATGTACCATTTTAGGGTTTTCATTTTTAGGGTTTTTCGTTTTTCATGTTGCTTTGCGGTGCTTTTCATGTTGCTTTGAGATAGGTTAGCTTATAGTTGTTATTTAACTAGTCAGCATTAGAAAAATCGTGGTGTCTCTTTTGATTCTATGAAAAATCGCTGCAAAAATCGCTGGTGGTCAGTGAACCTAGATTTAGACTCAAGATTTTAGTCATGGTCCAATCCCGAGCTCTAGCTATGGCGGAATTAGATCATTATCCCTTGCTGCAGCGAAGAAAGCTTGGCTATGGCATCTGCAAAGGAGCTGAAAAAGAACAGTTCGGCTATGGCTCGATTGTGTTCGTGGTTGGAAATCCAAGGTTATAGAAGCGAGGTAAAAGACATCAAAGTCGACTGAATCACTGCTTTATCAGACTGCACAAGGTAAACCAAGGTAAATTCATGTTCCTGTATTGAAATGCAGAGATTAGCCAAAAAAATAGCTCCTAGTTATGTCGACATGGATAAAGCCCGAGTGATTCTGAGACGTTAAGAATGACAAACAGCAAGGATTCAGTTCCCCTGGCTTGAAGTCCACAGTTATAAAGCAAGGATCTGTTCAATCCAGATGCAATGCTCTTGATTTTCAGGATTAATCCTTTATCCTTAAGTGCCCATTTGGCCTGTAATAGATTAAATGCAAAAAAGTTCAATTTTAGGTTAAACTTACTGTAAAATGCTGTGACAGAGTAGTATTACCTACCTTGCATCCTAGTCGGAGAGACATGTTCTAACTATGTCTCTCTTGGAGAATGGATTCAGATAGAGGAAGGAAGGGAAAGGACAACTCATGTTTTCAGGAGCAAATTAAGAATCAAGCAGAACTAACAAATGCTATAGGTAACTTTTTGTTTTCTTATCTTCTGCTTGCACGTGTCTTAAAGGGAAGCTTCTTCTTTAATCATTTTTCATGCTTGCAGGTAGGTGGATCGCCTTCTCATTCGATCAGACTGGATATTACATGCCTTTTCCAGAAGAGATTAAGTTTTAGGACGAATTCTGAACTTCAAGCATCAATAGCTGCAGTCTGGCCCAAAATTTACATGAAGAGATGAATTATTTGGCAGGGAATCAGCACCGAAATGAACTTCAGAGAATTCCTTTCAATGTCATAAAAGGGATGAAATTGGTCCCACATTTAAGTCAGAGGCTCCAATTCAAAGTGATTTAAGGGATTTGGATTTTCCAAGGTCCGGCTCCAATTCAAAGTGATTTAAGGGATTTGGATTTTCCAAGGTTCGACTCCTTGGTCCCATAGACGTGTAAATAAATTTAATATAACTAGTCACACTGTGGAATATTCAAATACTTACCACTATGGGTATGTGACATGTAGAAACCATATTCACATAATTACCACCATAGTATATCATGTAGAAACCGTATTCAAATACTTACCACCATATTATATCTCATGTACAAACCATACCTATAAGACACTACATTGTACACCATAGTATCATATGTACAACCCATTCTAAAATAAAATGTTGAATTATCACCATTATAAAGCAAAGAAGATAGATGTGGTAAAACATCTTGTCAAAAAAGCAATACGATACATCATATACTTTAAGTAGGAATAGCTATCAACTACACTTGCCATGTCAGAAAGCTATGTTCGTTTATTAGACTATCAAATCGTAATAATGAACCATGTTGTATAACAAGACACTTACCGTGTTAAAAAATAGTGTTTATTTATCACACTATCAGATCATATCAATGAACTATGTTGCATAACCAGATATGGTTTGTAAACTTTTCGCGGCCCACAAACCGGTACCAGTTTAAATGTTTGACTTTCACCAACAAACTATGGTTAAAAAGTCATACTGATGCTGCAATACAAAATTGACAAAAGATGTACACAACAAAGAAGACAGAGAATCTGGAGAATAACAGGTAGTAGAAAAGAATATATTATAGGATGAACAATGTGGCCGCAAGCCAATAGTACATTATATGTTCCACAGTTTCTAACATACGCAAAGCAGATGCAGGTGAAAACAACAAGCAAAAAAGCTAAACAGCATTGCGATGGCGATTTCACTGAGTTTCTTTCACGGATTCGATATCAAGATCAAGCTTTGTGGCAATTCTCTGAACATGAGCTTTTCCTATAACAATGGCCTGTGATACGTCCATTTCAGAATATCCTGTCACTTCCGGCATGTCAAGATATTGCTACGGCAACATCTGTCACACGTTGTGATATCTCCGAACCTATGCTCTTGTCTGTATCCAGCAACTCATCCTGCAACGCTATTGAGAACTCAGTCTTTCTTACGTGACCGGGTTCTTGTAATCACTACCGGAGGCGGCATTAGAAGTGCTCTCTATCCAGTAGACTCTCGATTACCAGTGGTAGGACACTATCAAGGCTGTTATTGAGTGCCTCGAGCTTTTCAAATTGTGGATCGAGTTCAGCCAAGGCCTTCTCCGTCTTCTCCCACAGCGCCCGGGTTTCCTGTAGCCTCCCTTCGAAGCCATTCTGATCCAAAGCATCAAGGATCTCGTCCATCTTGCTAAGATCTATATTCTGAGTTATGTTGAGATCTGGCTTATCGGAACTTCCAGGCTGATCATCGATAGGCATTTCTTCCTCCTCTTTGACCATTGGCCTTGCCATCTTCTCTAAGGTCTCGAAGAAGGACCTAAGAAACCTGCAAACTTTGTCGTCGTACTCAAAGGAAACACTGTGTTTCCCTTGCATCAGAGCAATCCTAGAAGTTGTCCTAGCTGAGAAGAAGTCCAAAACACAACCCTCGAGAGGCACCAGATCCTTTACCATATAATATACATAAGAAGTTTTTGCCTATGTTTTAAGGATGAAATCCCCTTCCATAGCTACCCAGGAGAACTTGGGTTTACCTGTGAAGTACTCTAAATATCTTTTCTTCATTTTGGTGTCCACTTCTTTGTCACCTGTAATTGGAAATTTTGGAAGTGGAGTGCTTTTTGGTGCATTACTCACCTGAGTTAAACATAGCTCCAAGTTAGGCTGCATAGGCAAGACATGAGCCTCGCTTTTGTTGACTGTCACATGGCTCACATAAAACTGGAACTCCTTAATCATTTTCTTGCTCATCCACCCCTGCTCTTCGTAAGCCCCTAAGAAAATATAGAAACTCCCTTGGATCGGGCTTTGACTGTACAAATAGTGCGGCAAATGGGATGATCTCAGAAACATTATTATATGATATACCTTCGCTGTCATCAACCCACCAATCTTGCTAAACAGATCAAAATATTTTTTTTACTTTCCAAAGCGTCTGGAAACTGCGCATATCAATGAAAACCATCGTTGCATTTTTCGAGACTAATACAGAAACAAGAACACCGGATTTGGTGACATGTTGCATAGTGTTTCCCTTTTCCTTCATTTTCTTTGCTTCATCTGGCTTCATGATAGCCAGAATGGCCTCCAAGAATGCACTGGAAAGATTGCTTTGTACATGATCTTTGTTATAGTTAGACTTGATGTAGCTGAAATCTGTGTCAGCTATATCAAGCAGACGTTGTTCATTGAGCTCTGAAAAATACGCTGCCAATTTATCAGAATTTGTGTACTGCTTATCTGAAATACAGTTTGCATAAGACAGCACTTCATGGCGCATCAGAGTGTGGGTTCTAATATCCAGTGCCCTTTGCCTGCAACCAAATCGCTCACAAAGATATCGGTATCGCACTTTTAGAAACGGCTTGTCCTCGAAAGCACTCGTTCGTTAATGACTCACCTCAACGTTATTCATTCATTGAAGGAATCGAGGAACCTCTTGTTAAAAAACTTTAGAGCTGCCCGAGGCCGCGTTCCCCATGATCGTCGATGAGTTTACGCCGCCGGCCCACTTGTTAACAACTTGCATAAACTTCTTCCATGTTTTCTCTTGCATGAAAAGAAATTGCTTTTCATCTTTAAGCTCTTTGACTTTTTTAAAGTCGTTGTAGCCACTTCAACAAAATCCTCGCAACCAATAGCTCATCGAGGATGGCGCTGTGATTAGCAAATTATAAGAAACCATACCTTCCGCATGAAGTCACTATAGTGCGGTTGGTCTCGTGGAGGGCAACCAAATGCGTTGTCTTTGATTTCTCGATTCTTTGCTGAAGCTTTTGAACAAGTGGTTCTTTATAGACAGTGCCCGCAATTATATCGTTGCATTGGATTGATAGTTGAATGTACTTCTTGTTAGACAAGTTTCCATTTAGCACACGACTTTTTCTCCTTGCATATACCTTAGCAAATTCCATGTGTTGCTTGACACTACCCATGTCGCGTCTGCAGTATTTGTGCACCAAAAATGCTGATGATTACGGAAATAATATAGAAATTCTTGTTGACAAGTTCCTCCGGGCTAGACCAAGTGATTATCTTCCTGCGAAACAAACATAGGCTTGAACAGATGAAATGGCAAAAAACATTTGAAATTTAAAACACTTACTTTGTGACGAGGTCAAATGGAACGACATCAGGCGGAGTAAGAACCTCGGTTGGACACTTCTTGAAGCTCCTTATTAGCGTCTCCACATGATAATTGGAGCGCACTGTTTGTCATATTTGTTGAAGCCATCTCACAGTCAAATATACTAAACCTCGTAAACCAAGTCACTCCCATAGGATAAAACTTCTTAAATTCCTCCAACTTGGAGGCGGTCTGGTCAGCAAGTTTTTTTCCTTCTTCCAGGTAAAAAACTCAACTTTTCTGCCCGGCCTTTTCTGGCATTCGAGAGGTAGAAGGCAATGTCAACATAGAGGACGTAGCTGTTGGGAGACTGGAGGAGGTAGGAGTGGACGACGAGGAAGGCTGGCTTGCATCTTTTGTGTTGAAATTTCGAAGATTAATTCTGAAAGTGGTGATCTTTCAATGAGTTGGATTTTCCTTAGCACTAGTATCGCCAGTAAGTGGAGGCATTAGAAGTTTCTGACCTTAGGGATCTACAATGGTAGAACCAATTTGGTTTGCTGAGGCTACAAGCTCAGATGACAGTAAAGGTTCTTTCGGCACAGAAGGCTTACTAATAGCGGCTACTATTTCACGACATTCATTCTTTTGGCTATAACACATAACCAATTCTCGTCCATCCAGGATGGTAGCTTGTTGTACTTTGTCACCTTTAAGGCATAAGATGGAGGCTTTTTGTCTGCCGATAATCCCTTCCTGCACATGTTAAAGCCAACGAGACTGTCTCTGTTGCTCTTGGTACCAAAAAGGTTCAACGAGTCGTATGATGACAGGGTCCATCCATATCCCTTCAACACTGGTAGGCACCCCTTTTCCACTAGCCGGCTTATTTAGTTTGCTTGCAGTCATTATAGATGGATTATAGTTCTGCCACCACCGTACATATTCGACAAACTGCAGTTGTTGTGTGTCCTCTACACTACATATAATGGCATTCTGGACGTTATTTTTCGTTCCTTCCCACATAGCCACGATTATACCCAATTGCTCATAATCTTCTGGACCCTTTCCTGTCCTGAAAAAAAGACAGAGATCATTCCGTCGGTCCCCTACTACATGTGGCTTAGCTTGGGCGATCTCTCCATGCACCACCTATGAGTTCTGTCTGGAGTTATTATCCGCATGGGTTCAGCGTTCGGCCCACGAAATAGTTCAAGTGCTGCAGCTAGAAAAAAGATCAAGTTAGGAACATCGCCACCACGATCCCTCATAGCACTAATGCAAAACACTAACTCTATGGGAGTTAGTTAGCAAAGATCGCGACCGCGATCATTGAGAGCACTCATGCACAACAGATCTTCTTGTGGGCTAAGCTAAGAAAGATCGCGGTCGCTATCTGAAAGAGGATTATACGTAAAAGTTCTAATACTCTCAGGGGTCGACAGAATCGCGACTGCGATTTAGTTATGTTAACTACACCTAAAAATACACAAAAACAACTCGACTACCATCGCGATCGCGATCTTGATGAGCTAATTTGATGCTTTGAAAAAGGTCCCTAGAGTTCTGACGATAGCACAGGTTGAAAAAGTCGCGAAAATTACCTTCTTTCAGGGTGGCTGAGCGAGACATACTGGTGCTAGAAAATTCGTTGAAGCGCTGCGATTCTAGAAGGCGCTTGGATGGAGGCGATCGCGAAAGTGAAGAAATGATGTTGGCCGCTCCTTATATAGTTCTTGCCCACATTATGATGGGCATTAATGGCGCATGCCTCATTAATTCTGATGGCGCCATAATGACGTGCAATAAATTGCGACGGTGGGCTGGGAATATTCTAGAATTCCCTGAATTTTGAATTTCGACACTCATTACAGATGCAGCATCATTTTCTAAAATTAGTACGTTGATAGTGACATTTAGCTACCTAACTATCGTGGGGAAGGTTAATAAGAAGCCCACGATAAGTCAGGATAAATGAGATAGGGACAATTTAGTTACGACCCATTAGTGCCACGCTGTAAAGACAAGAATTTGAAATTTGAAAAAACTATACCCACCCGAAGACCCCAGCATTCTCTCATTTAGAACAAAATTTGGGGAGGGAATTTTGGAGGTGCTCAGTAGAAAGACGAAGGCTGACCAACAAGGTGTCGACTTCAGGATGCTTTAAAGGTCAAAAGCAAGCAAGAATTGCTGTTTAATCTGGATTTTCCTGTATTTTTCTTGAACTCCCCTAATTTTAATGACCTTCCCTGAAATGCAACAGACATAGAGCCCAAATGATGCACACTAGCATAAGAATTGCTCTGTCCTTCTAATGGCACCAGTTACATGCCTAGATGGAAAGTTAGAAGATTGAAATTATCCCCAACTACTGAATAACTTTCTAAACGGTTTATATCAATCATGTGTGAATAAATTCTATGTAGTGTTCATCAAAAATGCGATTGGGCTTTCGCCCAGTAATAAATGTGATGTTTTGCTGTTGTTAGTAGTTCAATATATCACTAAACTTTGTAGCCACTTCAAGTATTTTGTACGGATATTTCTGACTGTGCTCATTTTAGGACCGTGAGTTATCCGTAAGATTGCGACGACATTGTTGTTCAACGCACAACAGGTATTTGTTCATGTATCCCTTTGTGGGATTCATGTCCGATCGAGTACTCAGTGCTCGGGCACATCACTCCGGCGATTTCTCTGAGCAATCTCTCTTTTTCTGATTCCAGGATGGTTGAGCTGAGATCCATGCTATTCAATGGTGTGAAGGTGGCGGAGGCTAAAGTGCGTAGCTTCGCCATGCACGATGCACCATAACTTGCCCTTGCCCTTCGATTATATTGTAGTTTCTCTGGAAGTCATTATCGATGGAGGCTTTAATTGCCATTTCTAGAACTTGAGATTGCAGTTTTCACATAGTCAGAGGGAATTTTATACTGTGGCCTGCAGGGGACATAGTTAGCATTGCATCCGAACTCCGCCAGCACAGATGAAAAAAATAAATTGGATGCTGGTGGGTGAAAAGAGCCCCAAAGTGGATAGTTGTCATGGTGGAATTTCAAGGGATGAGCTTCTGGAAAGAGATTGCACACTCTTGCATGAATGTTGCGACGCGCATTATGAACATGGCGTGGTAATCTTCACTAACCCTAATCAGGCAATTGGTGACATGATGTTAGGAGAAGAGTTCTTGGCTGCCACCTTGATGAAGATATGCCCTATGTCAGAAAGGCCTATGCGGTGCCAAGCTTGTTCTGAAATGCCACAAGTGCACGACCTGGTCAGGTGGCCCAATGCTTTGGTATTAGTGGATAATGTTTCAGTGGCGACACTCATACGGGCTGTGAAAGAGCAGCCCATTGAAGCAAAACCATATGCATGGAAATCGAAGTTGCTAAAGCTCCTAAAAGGTCTTACAAAATGGTAAATCGCACTCCAAGAACGTCAACATTGCCCATTAAAGCTGAGAGGAAGATAACCGCAGCATCCATTGTAGACTTCAAATTTTCACTTTGTTGCATGCAAAGATGTTGTGCTAGCTTCTCCACATCTGAGATCACACGCATGCGAACATACTATTGGAATATGAGTGCTGCAGACAGACCTATGTTTGCTTTCAAAGTCCAGTTTTTTATATATCATCTAACTCTTTGCATTCTAAATTAAAGAGATCCATCTAATAGATTTTTTAGCAGTCCAATTATTTACACATAATCTAACTCTTTGCATTCACAGGTTTTGAATTAAGATGTTCTTTGCACAGATTCCCTCATTCTGTGAATCCATAAAGAGAAATGTTCAAGGCCGCCGCGATAAATTTCTTGTATACTTAATGATTCATATGTTATGTTTTCGAATTTTTATTTAAGTTTCAGACCAAAAAAACAAGATCTCCCATAACACATGAAAACAAAGATTTCAATTTTGAAGATGTGATCATCATTTTCAAAAGTAACGGTCAGGTCTGTTAATTAAAGGAGATTTGGGCGACCTTACATTAGTATGGAGGAAAAAGAAAAGCAATCTAGAATCCATAGAAAACTAAGCTCTACAAGACACACACAAAACACCACGATTATTGCTACATCATTCATACATTGGATTGTATATCTCAAGCTAGAAGTCATTCACAAGAGCAATGTATCTTCTAATGGTTAGGGCATCTAATCTACAAACGACCATCTCAAAACAGCCATTCATCAATTTAAAACCATAACCCTGAACATTTGGAACTAAATCTATTTATATTTGCTCAATATTCGATCATGTCACAGTAAAATTCCATTTGGAAGCCTTCTCTGGCCATATCTGTTCTGTCTATACATAAAGAACTCGGGGACTCATAGAAATCATAAATGCTTATGTTACAAGTAATAACAAAGAACCTCGGCTCAAAACAAGTTGCTTCCTAGCGTCCGTTTCTACTCCATGCCATGGTACATTTTATGTGGCTTGCAGAAAAAATTTAGTTGAAAGCATCAATAATAAGTAGTATTGGTGCCCAGCGTTGCGGGGCATAAGTTGGATGTTTGCATATATTTTGATCGCAATGAGGAAAGTGTGCAGTAACCTTTTTTTATGACAAAAATATCTAAAGATAGTAACAGTGCCCAACATTGCTGGGGATTAGTTGGGAACCTATAGAGTTCTATGAACTATGAGACGAGAGTGCAGTATTAACTGTACAGTTAGATTTGTATTTTTGACATCTTGAAAATTACACATTGAAGAGGTAGTAAATCATGACTTATAAGAGATCCAGTGTTTTGCTTTGGTGGGTATATGGTGAGTTAAAGAGCATTTTCATCCTGTAGGATCTTTTTGTAGACTACATTTAGAGTGAATCTCATATTGTTTTTGAGCAGTGTTTCTTATCTTGAGGTGTCTTGAATGTATACGTTCACTTCCTGTTGTGTGGTGCACCCTGAGAATGCGGCATAGAGCTGGCCGTGCGTGAAGACTGGCGTTGGCAGGTAGATGCCAACAGAGGTCATGGACTGGCCTTGTGATCTATTTATGGTCATCGAGATTGCGAGTTGCACGAGGAATTGCCTTCGCTTGAAGGGGAGGAGGTCGTTGTCTGATGGCTCTAGAGTTATCCTTGGTATGAGGATCCTTGTTTCTTTGTAGGTGCCTCACTGCAACTTCATTTGAGCATGTTGGGTTGTACCTCATAAGGCCAAGCTTTGGGCAGTGTTAAAGCACATCCTCTACCTCATGCATCAGTATGAGGGCTGCTGCATAGAGGTTGATGTTGTATAGCTCGGCATCCAGTTCCTTGGGGAGGTCGTTGTCTCAATTCTCATTCTGGGGGGTTAGAGCTAAATTATTGCTTGCGAACCATCGACATAAACCGGACCTACTCTATGGTAGATTTATCATTGGATCTTAAAATAGTATGGTCCATGGATTTATTGATGGCTCAATAAACTCTAAATTTGATGGGGCATTGATTGTACAGGCTCCAACTTGATTTGTCCGTTGTGGTAGCAATGTCGTTGAATGACAATGCCCTACATTGTATGCATTCCCTATTAAGTGGTTCGCAGTGCTGTCGTTATACATGTGTGACTCTAAGCATTCTAGAATGGGACTCGCATGAAACCAACAAACCGCCCACTTGCTTCTCATTCATCTCAGCAGATTTTCTACAATGGTGGATAGTGGGTAGCCGCACACATGCGAACTACCCATAAAAAATAAAGGGAAAATCCAATTATATCATTTGGACCCCAACAAAATACAATGCTAATAGAGATGGGCTAGTGTACTGCCGAAAGCTTATCACCGGATTAAAAACCCCGCCCTTTCGGGTTTCGAGGAAAACCCCTAGTGATAAGCCTTTGGCAAGGGCTGGACAAACGTAAGGCATAAAAATCGCTCCCAAAACACGGAAAAGTCGAAGCAGATGCCGCCGCTAACTGCACACGCACATCACCAACAAAACAACAAAACAAAACAAACCTCCCAGTGGTGGGGGCTGATTTACGCGTGCCAGCGATAAAAATACAATAACAAAGAAGGGGGAGGGTGGGTTCAAAGAGAAAAAGGTGCGTTGAGAGAGAAGAGGAAGCCGATGAGAAGTCGGGCGTAAACGCCCCTAAAATAGCCGTAACTCCCAACGGAATCGGGCATGCGCCACCGCATGCAAAACATGCATGCATGCTCGTCCCATTCTAGAATGGCGATCCGATGTCTCGGATCGATGGGATTCTAGAATGGGACTCGCATGAAACCAACAAACCGCCCGAATACCAAAGGACTTCCTTAACAAACTAGGATCGAGGACGAAGGTCACAGGATGAAGGCTAAAGGCCGAGAAAGGACAACATGAAAGAAATGCCAAATTGGCCAAACCAGGCAGGAAGAAGCCCCTCCCCTGCCTGGAAACAATTCAAAGAGAAAAAGGTACTGCTGAGAGAGAAGAGGAAGCGCCGATGAGAAGTCGAAGCTAAAACACGCCTAAAATAGCGAACTCCCAACCAGAACGGGCATGCGCCGCCCGCATGCATGCAAAACATGCATGCTCGTCCCATTCTAGAATGGCGATCCGATGTCTCGGATCGATGGGATTCTTGCTATTCTGTATTAGATGGGTGCGCTCTCATTTCATGTTGATATTGTGCATAGATAGGTTGTCGAAAGGGACGCTGGTGTGGTTTGTACATATGAATAAGAAAAGTTAAACAAAAGTTAAACGAAGTTATTTGACATTTGCATCTAGTGAAGCTTGTATTTTTATTCGAGCTGACGTGGAGAGTGAAGTTGTCATTAGAAAGCAGAACTTGTAATCTCCGTAGTGGTTCGCAGTGTTGTCGTTCTACCTGTGTGACTCCAAGCGTTTTTGCTATTCTGTATTAGATGGGTGGGCTCTCATTTCACGTTGATATTGTGCATAGATAGGTTGTCAGATAGGTTCTCGAAAGGGACGCTGGTGTGGTTTGTACTTATGAATAAGAAAAGTTAAACAAAAGTTAAACGAAGTTGTTTGACATTTGCAGCTAGTGAAGCTTGTATTTGACATTACTACTTGAAAGTTATATTCTGTACATGATTGCATTCAACTGTCTCATTCTCATGAGAGGGTTGCCGATATATGTATCTCAAAAATCATGCTCAAACATTGACTAGTATACCTGGGATCTGTTGACTTCATCCCATACATGTCAAGGGCTCTTTTTTTTTTTTTTTTTGAGGGCAAGGTTGGTTTTATATTTCATTTATAGAAAATACATAAATACCTTTGCTAATAAAAGCAAAGTATAGCAGAAAGTAAAACTACTACAGTGATATAGTAGGTATGGTCCCAAGACCAATTGCATCAGATTTGAGTATAGTACCAAAATCTAAATATGTAAATATCAAAATATATGTTTGTGTTACTGATAGCAATCCAAAAAGTTATTTCTGTCAGTATTTGAGTTGCACATCTGTTTCCAGGGACGTCATGCCACATCCAATCCGGAACCTCCCTCTTACCAAACATCGTGAGCATGTGGTCCAGATCTTCTGCAATATAATTTGTGAAGTCAAGAAGAACCAGAACATGAGCTTGCCTTTTTTGTTGCCACTTATGAAACAAATTCTCAAAGTACGGTTTGAGGTTATTGAACCTCCACACCTCCCTGTTTTTCAGCACCCTTTTGATAGCTTTTGCATGAACCAATTCTCTTCTCAATTGCTTAAACATGTTTTCCTGTTCAAACTTGGACAGCTGTGAGAATTCTTCATCCTCATACTGTGCCACCCCCATCATTCTCTCTCAACTTCTTGTGCTATTGAGTCTCCTCATTTCTCCTGTGTAAGACATCATCAAAAGCATTTAAGTTAGTAAGAAAGAAATCAAAGCTGCCATGGAATCTACCAATTTTATCTCATGATCTGTCATAATTCTTTCCTCTAACCATTTTATGAGCCACTGCTGTATCTGCAGTTAAGTAGATGAATTCTTTTTTAATCCAAATCAATGATGGACTCTTCCCCCCTATCTGAACTCGGTTCCTATGTTTCCACAGAATCCAACATGCCATTGTTCTAAGTGTGTTCAAAAATCTGCTATTAGTATCCATGAATCTGAGAATATTATTTTCTGTAATGGAACCCTGGTTTTTTTGTGCTGACCAACTCCAAAACTCAGTAATTCTCTGACATGTAAACACATGATTAGAAGATTCCCTTTGGCCACAGTGTAAAGGGCAGAGTGGTGAAACTGCATTGTCATATTTAGCCCTTTTATCATTTGTTTGCAAGCTCTGATGCAATAGCAGCCACCTGAATGTTTTTAGTTTGTTAGCAGTGTACAACTTCCAACTTTTTGCATTGATTTTGGCCAAAGTTTCCTCATCACAGTGCCACATTGCATTTGCTTTGGATGGCTTGTGTACTATTATCTGGACATTGCAGGGAAAGGAAATATACTCAGTAAATTACTGAGTATATTTCCTTTCCATGCAATGTCCACTGGTTGGAGTTTTCACTAAAACCATCCTGTGAAGCAACTATATCCATAACTTTCCTAAAAATCTCCTTATCAACCTGTGATCCTTTGGTCTCTGCTGCAATCTCATCCCAAGTTTTCCATCTATTCTGTACTCTTAGATCCCCAAACTTCCTGAGGCCTGCATCATGCCATTGCATATATTTTTGTGGGTGTTTGAAAGCAAGACAGCCTTCTTCCTCTGTGCAAAGATCAGGATGCCAAAAGAAATTGTTTTCCAAACATCTTGCATCAATTATTGGTGGCTTGTAACATAGACTTACCTCATTCCATGCTTCAAAGATCCTTTTCAATGTTTTAGATGTTCCAGACCCTGACTTAATCTTGAAGAAAGCAGAATCAGGCAATTGGTGTTTAATTGTAGGACTCCCCACAATCTTTGACTTTTGAAGCCAGTATTTAATTAACCTCAGAGCTGGTGATGGTTTTGCACAATAGATGGCACTCCAAACCAACTTAGCCGACAATGCCTGTGCCTGAATAAATAAATCCTTGCAACCTAAACCACCATTCTTTTTATCCTTGACTAAATCTGTCCAAGCCACCTTATGGCTGCCCTGCCATATGAATTTCCTAATTGTTGTTTCAATCTTGTTATAGGAACCCTTGTCACCAATAATTGCTGAAGAAAAGTAAACATGTGTGCTACCAATCACTGCATTTGCAATTTCAACTCTTACAGCTAATGATAATGTCCCTGGATACTTATTGAGTTTATGTTTTATTCTCGAGACAATTGGCTCCCATACACCTGCCAGATTTTTATTAAGAGCCAAAGGAATCCCTAAGATGGTAATAACTGTATTCTTGTCCAAAACCTTTATCCCCCATGAGGAGTTACATTTCGGGTATCCATAATGATAGCACTCTTTTTCCTGTTCAGCCTGACTCCTGGCACTTTGCCAAAAATCTCAATTGCCTCCAGAAAATTCTCCAAACTTTTATCTCCATGTTTCAGAAACAAATGTGTGACGTTCCACATATTTATATGCATATTTAAGTATAAATACGTGACACGTCACTATGAATAATTAATGGCACATTAATTATTCATAAGCTAAGGTTAACTATGTTAATAATTAAATTATAAAGGTGGAAACCTAACCAAAACCCTAATTCGAATTTAGGGCTTATCCTAATATTAAAAAGGGCTAAAATACCAAATTAGCTAATATTAACCAATCTAGAGCATGCCACCTGGCCCAAATCGATTGGACAAGGTAGGGTTTCCATTTTGGACACCCAAATTAGGGCTTTTGTGCCCCAATTCAATTGGGAGCAATTGGGGATGGAGGAGGAGGAGTGACAGGCGCTTCAGTTAGTCGAGCTGGAGCAGCCGAAGACCGATTTGATTAGTCGGTAAGAGGTTACTTTGTTGATTTATAGCATAGCGCCTCATTGTGGTGTGTTCTCTCTGTTTTTCTCGTGGTTTTACACATTAGACTAACCCTTGATTGATATGGTGAGTATTCTTATCTCTAGTCTCTGACGTGCTTTCGTTGATGGTTTAGTAGTTCTTTGCTTAGTTAGCACTCCAGGAGATGGGGGATTACGGGGAGGGGTAGAGACCCACGAGCCCATGTATTGTAGTATGCCCTAGATAGAGCCACCGTGATTATTCCCATTAGGTCGGCTCATTAATGCAAGAGACCACCGAGTCGTGGATGCTATGGAGTGACTTAGCACCAAACAAAGGACACAAAGGTGAAGTGGGGTGGGGTCCTAACATAAAAGGCTCCCGAGACTCCTACTGATGGACTAGTTCTAATAGCCCACAAATGAGCTAGGGGCCGATCGGTCGCATGGGTCCGACACTCCCGGGTGCGAGGAAGGTGTGACGCATGGGGCATCGTACTTTAATTAGATTTAGGGCGGTAGGCATCGGGTATGCGGATGCGGGGTCGCTGATGCGTGCGTATTCTCCTAGTCCACCGAGGGGAACCATTGTTGTGATCCCGAAGGGGGATGCTTCCCACACAGCCTCATCTGATGTGGCTTCATGAACTCGTAGTAGGCCCGGCGGGTGATACCTTGAGTCCCTGCGTGTCCGGAAGGCTATAGTGACGCCATAGCATGATTCGACTCATCCGCAAAGTGTGTGAGGGGCGATGGAGTGGACAACCCTAGCCGAGATGTTCTATACCCGATGCAACGCCATGTCAAGATTCTACCGGCTGATCTCTTGGGGACCACAGATGGGTCCGATCCTCATCGAGTCCGAGCCGGGTAGAACCTAAGGTTTGGGGTGTTTTCCTTAGGATTAGATGCATATTCTTTTCGTTAGTACTTGGATGGATGTACCAAACCCTTCGTGGGTGGTTATTTTTATATATGACTTATGATGTGTGCTAACATGTATTCCACGCTTCCGCCACGTAGGGAGCCCCATTCGAAGGCGCGTGGGCGAATGACCCCTCTGTGTCCTTGACTTGGCATCTTCTTATAGATGGCCGAGTCGGACAGGAGAGCCTAAATGTGCAGTGGGTCGCCATGGGAGGGGAAAGTCCCATGTATAATCGTGGGGGTCATTATATATGTTCGAGGAGCGTCCATGAAGAGTATCGAGCCATGATTTTTGGTTGAGGAATCATTATAATCGACAAATCTTTAACCCGTTAGTTCGGTAGTTGAGTGGGAGTTTAGGCTAGTTGGACTGCTTTTAACTTTTGGTGATTTAGTTTTGTGTTAGGTGGATGTAATAAATTGTGAGTTTAGGAAGTTTAGGGCGATTTTGGAGGGAAAACGTTTTTGTTGGAGGACCCAAGTTTGGAGGGCTATAACTTTTTGTAGGCGGTTCGGATGAAGCGGCTCAATGGATCCGGGCACCTCCCAAATGCCCTAAGGGCACTGCGTCTCCGAGGGTCGAAAAAGACAACAGCCGTAGAAAAATCAAAAGGGCTGCTGTCTTTGGAGGTGTTTTTTCTCGACGAAGTGAAGCAGATGGATCGGCCTTACCCCATACGGTCCGCCATTATAAAAATACTGGCGTTCGTTTTTTTTTTTTTTTAGTTTTTTTTTCCGCCCGGCGTTTTGAACCCATGACCTCCCACTTCCAACCCAACACTCTTTCCATCTTCCCAACTATCTTTATGTCATGTTCCACTATTTTTGTTATACATATCTAATGATACGGTTTTTGTCCAATTAGCGGTTCTTTTTAAGAAAAGGTACATCAAGCAGGAATTGAACCCACGATCTTCTCTCGCGCACTCCAAGCCAACACCTTTACCAATAAAGCTAACTTCTTTCTTGAAAGGGATTATAGTGCATCTATTCCATATCTAAATTAGAGGTGCCTTTGGTAAACCCCGTTGTGGAGGGGCAACAACTCCACGAGCAAGCTCTTCGCCATAGCGGCCCGGGAATAAGCGGTCTTGCCATAGCCATGGGAGTCGACCCTCTGCCATAGTCCACCGGGATAGCTGTTAACCATATATAAAGCTAGTATCCCCTAGGAATAAACCAGGCCAAATGAAGCGACGTAATCTCGGCAAGTCCTACCAACTTGTTATGAACTCACTTGGTGGGACCAATTCGAATTTAATTAACAGGGTAACTCTCTAGAATAGCACGTATGTGTTATATCCTTGGATATTCTTTTGGAAGCGATAATAATGTCAGGTTATCTCTCGGTTCTCTCACCTATAACTTTAATTAATTTTTCCTTTGGTGAATCTTGGTGATAACACAATTTCTTCCTGCCTTGCCATGATTCAATCCATACCATATTCATATGCTTTATATTAGACCTTACTCGACGTCTAAACCTTGACTCGTCTTATTTCCCAGAGAAAGGATCTCTTTTCGCCCAACCAACTAGGGACTGCCATGCAGTACCCCTCTAGACCATGGGTAGCTTTAATCCTACCACCGTTCACTACTTCACCTCAATGGTCGTGTTCTTTTTATGGACCATTTTCCCAGACCACGATACAAACCCTGTAATACGTAGTGAACACTTGTGTTAGAACCCCCACAACAATGTCACCACTTATTCCAATCAATCCGTTACAAACTTTGGTATTCTTTTTGTGCCAAGCTTCTTTTGCCTATCGGACCGTGATTAATTTATATGCCACCTTTGTCGGGTGTGACGGTCCACCTTTTTTTTTTTTTGGAGTTGTTCTTCCGTACATTCCAATGGCCTCCAACCATTATTGGCTAGTCACCTCATTTTAGGGTATCTAGATATGGTCCGGGCAAAGTATTTCCAACCATTATTTTAATGCCTAGATGTCTTTAAGTCCGCAAATGAATCTACATATCCCAGGGGATTATGTGAATAAAGTCTCTGGAGGTCCCTCATATGTCCTCATAGACGCTGCCAATATGGCATGACGTATAAATGCTATCTACCTATCTATCTAATTATTAAAAATGTCCGTGGTGAATTCAATTCACCATGTTGTCCTAAGACATGCAAGTCTTCTTCCCTAAGCCATGCACCAAATCTTAAAAGAGTTTTCGGCTCTTTTGCCTTTCAAACCCGCGTGTATACCTTTGCATGTTAGCAAAGACTACCCTTCTCTTCTTCAATATGTTTTCTACGTCTATGATATGCCTGCCACAGCGTACACATTTCACCCTTTGGTTGTGACCTTTATTCACTAGAGCCACTAATCCATTCACTCCTTCACGTATTCATTAATCGTTTGTCCTACATCCTCGAAATGTTAGTCATTACATTTTCCTGTCATGATGTTATCTGTTGTTGCGGCATTCAAATGACTTGGCATCTTTATTTAAGCCATAGTCATGGCTTAAGAGTGGGTGAGCCTTAAGTAAATTACAGGTCATCAAGGTGTTTGCCTTGTGATACGTGAGCCTTTCTACAATTACCTCGTCTAATATAACCGGGCTTGTATCAATGTTCGAGTCCTCAGTATATGTTAACTTGCACCCCATGTAACCCATGGCGTCACCCCGCTCGATCCGGTATGGATCGTAATGGGAAAACTAGTCTTAAGGTGTCTATGCAAGACACATTCAACATTTAGCGGTAACTATTGTACTATTGTACTACTCAACCCCACTACCTTAAGTTTTATTTTTATTGACCCGTTGACATTTATTTCAGGGTGCCAACTACTACCTCATACCCTAGCATGCAACTGGACATTGAGTCGGTCCTTGCACATTTCAAACGTATCTCCGGATCCTTCCTCAGTAACTTTAGGATACCCTAAATTACCTCCCTAAATTACCTCCCTGAGATGTTTATCATATCTGTACATGGTATGTACATAATCAACATATCTCCACATCCCACAATGCTAGAGCTCTGCTCTAACCTAGCTAAAGTGTAAGCTTGGTAGTTCCTTGAAACAAAACCTATTGCCTATGTACCTTTATAATGTGGGTGAGCCACCGAAGGCTTAAATCGGGGCGTTGGCCAACTCTATGTTGGAAATCCATATGCTGCCTACATTTTTTATAGGATCCCCAGCTACTTTAACCATCCCTTTAGTGCCTTATGGTATTCCAGTCCGGTATATACACTATCATACCACCCATGGGATTATGCCATAATTTCGAAGGTTTGCTACCCCAGATGAGGAGCTTTTCTAAAGGCTTCTTTCGCTAAGGATCCTTTGTGTTCCATACCACCCATACTTAGTTACAATTAACCTATTGTTATTAAGTTATCAGGTCAACTTCAGCTTTTGATCGGGCCTTCAAATGTCAGTCTGCCTTTGACTTCATACCGGAAGTGGGAGGCACTCAAACCTCCCGGTCTTCTAATAGGAAAACCCAATGTTTCAATCTTCGTTAGTAACCGCCATATGATTATCCAATTCCTTACCCTCTTAAGAGTTTCCACCACCCTCTTAACGGGTCTATGTCTCAAGACAACGGATCCTCCACCTTCTACTTCAATACCTACAATTGTTCTCCGCGCGTAGCGTAACTCTTAAGATATATGGACTACTAGTCTATAAAATCTCACCGCTTGTAATCTACACACCTTGTCTCGATTTTTATGGGGACTTGAATTGCTATGTATTGCCCTCTTCCGGTTATCCCTAAAAGTATAAAATTCAAAGTCATCGCCTCCTTCTTTTCTTCCATCAAGGGGATGCGATATTTTATACATCTTTTATTTCCAAAACCAAATAAATGCTCTCAAATTTTATAACAATGAAGTAATTCATTGGTATCTAGAACCTTTGAGTAGCTAAGCTCATTATCGTTTATTCCAACACCGCTCCAACCATCCTCGGGTGTTTTTGAATGTAATATCACCGTGATATGCTGGATTCTATTTCTAGCTATTCTCACCGATAAAAACTTTTCTCATCTTCCTTAGTACGATCGATCTAAGATAGTAAACTTCAACCATTGGGATAACTTGAATGCTTATCTCTCGTGAAGCATACCTAACCCAATATCTTCGTGATATAAGCATATCATTACGCCATTCTTTAAACCTTGTCAAGTGATATTTCCCCGCCTTGTACCTAATATTCTACCATCTTTAATATGATATACATCCTAATATCACAATTGACATCCTCATATGATCACCACTATAGTATTTGATACTACTAAACCTTCCAAACATCCTAAAACCACCACGCTGTTATTATGAGATATAGTAACATGTGTGCACCAACCCTAACTCTAGACTCATATGTAATTCACGACTATTCCCCAGCCGCTTGTAATTATATATGTTGTGGTTTTCACACCACACCTTCTAGACTCTCTATCCTTAGGTTGCCCCCGTCCTCACGCCTAGTCATAAATTCCACAGGGGCACATGCCACCCTAAGTTCCTAGTGGACATACTTAATGTCTAGTATAGCAATTTTATCTTCATTACCTCTCAGATTCATATATGTGAACTAAAAGTTTATGTTTTACTATTAAATGTTCCTAGTACACATATACCAACGCTGAAGTTACCTCCATACAATAACACTCCATACCAAGTCCAGAGCACATCCTCCTTCTCCACACTTTGGTGTATTCAACGCCTCTTTTCAAACTTTCTATATTTGAAACGTTGTTTACAAACAACTTTCAAACCCCTCTTTGTCTCCCACTTGTCGTGGTGGGTATATTTCTTTCGATGGTTGCGCCTCGGTCCTACCAATTGTCGCCTTCTTTTGACCTTGTGTGGCGACGCTCCACCCTAGTGTCCAATCTGTTATATGGCATCTCGATGTTCCCAGAGACATCGGCGTGTCCATTCCCTTAATTTATATTCTCGTGATAATCGCCATGCAATTGACCGGACGTCATTAAGCGTATCCAAATGACTATGTTGTCATCTTAATCATGCACACACGCTTGCATCGTTATTGCACTCTTCGTGAACATCAATCTCCTCCATTTAAACGCAACGTATGCATAATTTTATAATGCGTAGTTTATGGATCCGCATCCTCATAACGTATATTATTCTCTACCTTTCCGCTAATCATACCTCTATTCAAGTAGCAATAGCTATAAAATGTTGGTCCGACATTCTATGCCTGCACCATCATGGTCTAAACCTACACTTCTAAAGCGGTTTCCCTCTCACTCCGGGTACTCATAATCCGTTTCCACCTTAGTATAGTACCTCTAACGTGGTATATGGTAGATAATCATAAACCACTTCTTCCTGATATATGGTGCTATATCCAGCCTTCTTTCTACGCTGAGTGGCAATATATATGCCGCGTAATAAATCAATCCTCGTTAATTATTAAGTCCAAGGTTTCAATCAGATACCAAACATCGCCATACCAATTTTTTCGAAAATACCCATCCAAAGTAGAGATACCTTAACACTTTATTCCCAACATTCAAAGACTTCTACTTCAAGTAAGGGCCCAGGACCTACTCGGGCCATCACCATATAACAAAGCTCAGAAGATTGCACTGCATCGGTTCGATGTTTTCCGCCATGGACACCATAGTCACAATTGGCCTTCTCGTGATACAAAGAAGATTGTATAGCCATAGTTAACCGCCGGATAGCGACCGCAGGCGGTACCAATTACGCCGAATGTATATGTCATTGCACTGTCCCCTTTACATATAAGAGTCTCTCAGATGTTGATAAATTTACTTAAAATAGCAATAAAATAAATAAGTAAATTCAAATGTAAGAATATCCTGACGCCCTTGTAAATGTATAAAGATAACCAATGAATTAATATGTGTCCTCATCCGACCGTAATCTATGCTAAAGATAGAGAGTGTGAATGTGGAAAGATTAAAGATAATTAAAAGGAGCGAAGCTATCTAAACACATAATCAAATATAATAGAAGTAGATAAGTATGTATGTCTTACACAAACTTTGAGGGAATAACGAGACTTAGATTAGGTATAACAAGGTTATGAATAATAAGTCATGAACAACGCCTCGCTTTGTACTTAATATTAAAGTATATAGGTAAGACTGTCTCGACACAAGACAATATATAGTTGTATTAAAGGATAAGTATAATTGCCAAGGAGCTATTAAAATCGAGGATAGAACATACGAAGTTCTAAAAAATCAGAACAAAAATAGGAAAACAAAAAATTTGCTACAAAATTAAATTAGGGATGGTCAGAATGAAATGAATTACAAAGTGAAGCGGGAATATAATACACCTACATGTAGAAGTTAATATCCTTAGAATGACTTTCTATTAAACAAAGGCGAGGTTAATAACTCAGATTATAATATAACAACAAATAGCGCTTCTTTATATCTATACATATCTTTAATATATAATCGCCACTGTATGTATAGAAGGAACCATTTCTAAAATAGATAGATCGGGTGGAACTCGCCACCAACGAATGAAACAAAGGAGACCGCTTCACTTTGACGGTCCTAACCAATGATCATGTCCATCTATGCCTCTACCTCTTATATCCCAAAGTTATAAATTGCACATTACAAGTCATTTCAAACTTGATCACTTTGAACATGACAACGTCGGCAGGACTTATAATCTCACGCCATCTCTTTAAGGAGGGGAGACTTCCTTCCAATGTATGATGTGTTGCCGCAACAAGAGTAGTCTTGATGCTAAGGACATCATCATTTTTTAAGGTGGGGAGAATGTGACGCTCCACATTTTTACTTATATTTAAGTATAAATATGTGACGCCACTATGAATAATTAATGGCACATTAATTATTCATAAGCTAAGGTTAGCTATGTTAATAATTAAATTATAAAGTAATTCAATTTAGGGCTTATCCTAATATTAAAAAGGGCTAAAATACCAAATTAGCTAATATTAACCAATCTAGAGATGCCACCTGGCCCAAATCGATTGGCAAGGTAGGGTTTCCATTTTTTGGACACCCAAATTGGGGCTTTTGTGCCCCAATTCGAATTGGGAGCAATTGGGGATGGAGGAGGAGGAGCAGCCAGCCGCCTCAGATTAGTGAAGCCGAGAGTAGCCGAAGACCCATTTGACTGTTAGTCAAGAGGGTTACTTTGTTGATTTATAGCATAGCCTCTTTGTGGTGTGTTCTCTCTCTATTTTCTCTCGTTGGTTTACCTGTTAGACTAACCCTTGATTGATATGGTGAGTATTCTTATTCTAGTCTCTCACGTGATTGCTTTGGTTGATGGTTTAGTAGTTCTTTTTGCTTAGTTAGCACTCAGGAGATGGGGGATTACGGGGGTAGAGACCACTTGAGCCCATGTATTGTAGTATGCTCCTAGATAGAGCCCTGTATTATTCCCATTAGATGCGGCATGTGTACAAGAGACCACCGAAGTCGTGGATGCTATGGAGTGACTTAGCACCAAACAAGGGACACAAAGATGGTGAAGTGGGGTGGGGTCTTGCACCTAAACATAAAAGGCTCTTGAGACTCCTACAGGTGGACTAGGCTAACAGCCGGCCAAAGGTGAGCTAGGCGCCATCCAGGCCGGGTATGGGTCCTGACACTCCCCGGTACAGAGGTGTGACCCGCATGGGGCATCCTCAGACTTTGAGTAGATTTAGGGCGCAGTAAGCCTGCACGGATGCGGGGGGTCGCTGATGCGACGATTCTCTAGTCCACCCGTGGAACCACCGTGATCCCGAAGGGGACGCTTCCTGACACCTGCCTCATCGGACGGGGCTTCATGAACCCTCGTAGTAGGCTCAAGGGTGATACCTTGAGTCTCAAGGCGGTCAGGAAGGCTATAGTGACGCCATAGCATGATTCGACCTATCCGCAAAGTGTGAGGGGCGGATGGAATGGACAACCTTAGCCGACGTTCTATGCCCAACGCCATGTCAAGATTCGTCCGCTGATCTCTTGAGACCTAGCCGTCAGTCGATCCTCACTAGAGTCTGAGCCGGGGTAGAACCATGGGTTTGGGGTGTTTTCCTTAGGATTAGATGCATATTCTTTGCCGTTAGTACTTGGATGGATGTGCCACCCTTCGTGGTGGTTATTTATATATGACTTATGATGTGTGCTAACATGTATTCACGCTTCCAACGTAGGAGCCCCATTGAAGGCGTAATGTAATGACCCCCTCGTGGTCCTTCACTTGGGCATCTTCTTATAGATGGCCCGTCGGGACTTGAGGGCTCCCGCCGCATGCAGTGGGTCGCCAAGGGGAAAGTCCCCGTATGTATACGTCCGAGGGTCATATATGTTCAGGGAGCATCACAAAATGTATCATCTGCATATTGCATGATAGTAAAGGGTTCATGGTCTTTTGGCATCACCAATGTTTGGATTTTACCTTGTTGTTGAAGATATGTAGCCATTCTGGTAACAATTTCAGCAACTATCAAAAATAAATATGGTGCCAATGGGCAACCTTGTCTTACCCCACGTCTACACTGAAATTGTTTGCTTGGATTTCCATTTATCACTAAAGCTGAGGATGCTGTGCAATTAAGGCTCCATATTTTCTGATAGACTTCATCTTTAAAACCCAAATGTTTCATTGCTCTTTCTAAAAACTGCCAATTAACTGTATCATAAGCTCTTTGAAAATCAAGTTTTAATAACATACATTTCTGACCTGACACCCCATTCCAATGCAATCCCTCAGAGGCTCCAATATAATTCTCCAAGATGTTTCTTTGTTGTAAGAAAGCAGTTTGACATGGACTGATGAGCTTTATCAGGGTAGGCTTCAACCTATTAGCAAGGATTTTGGCAAGGATTTTGTATGTTGTATTTGTCAAGGATATTGGCCTCCAATCCCCAATTTGCAATGGATTATCTACCTTTGGAATTAAGGTAATGTGTCCAGCATTTATTGCAGGGTTTAAACTTCTTGCTTTCCAAGCACCTTGCACAAAGGTAATTATGTCATCTTTCAATATGTCCCAAAATTTAACATAAAACTCAGGTTGGAATCCATCTGGCCCTGGACTTTTTCCTTTAGCCATTGACTTTATTGTCTCCCAAATTTCCTTTTTATCTGGTACATTCAATAATTCATTGTCTTCTTCAGCTTGAGGAGCCCTTGGAATGCCCTAAAAATATTTCTCCATATCCTCCTCTGGAACTTCATTTTCCTGAAATATTTTACTGTATTCTTGATGGAAATAATCTTCAATATCTTCTTGTTTCTCCAACATGTCTCCTGCAGCTGTCTTAATTTGGACAATACCATTATTTACCATTTTGCTCTTGGCAACCTTGAAAAAGAAACCAGAACTTCCCTTGTCCATTTCATTAATGTACCTGCACCTGCTTTTTACTGACAATGCTTTTGCTTCAGATTCCTCCACTAATTTAACTTTCCTTTCAAGTATTTCCTCTTGTTGCTGCAGGGCCTCATTTGATTTATCCATAAATAATCTGTTTCTGATATCTGCATATAAATCCTATTTCTCCTTCCTTCTTTTCATACTCCAATCCTTGCCCCATTTCTTGATCCATCCCTTTATTAGCTTCATTTTCTGAATAAATCCCTTCATTGATTCTGTTCTGCTAACCGGGTTCAATGTAGATAGGAACAGTTTGAATTCATCCTGGAAAGACTTATTATTTAATAATCCAACATTAAATTTGAAAGGAATATTTACTCCACCACGACTTGCTTGAGTCCTACCTTGAATAGATTGTAGATAATGATCAGAAATGGAGTTACTAACATCCCCAGTTACAATCAAGTCATCCCATGTATTAATACTTTTATTGCAGATGTAGAATCTATCCAATAGACAGAAAACCCTATCTTCTTTCTTCCTCTTATTACTCCAGGAGTAATTATTAGATGTAGAATGAGGAACATATGAAAAGAAGGTCATCAAATTATCCCAAGAATCTCTTTCCTTCCTTGCCATATTAATTTTCTTCCCAAGTTTTTGATCCCAAACAGGGGTATTATTGAAATCACCTGCCATCAGCCAATTTTCAATATTCTTTGTTTGGATCCATTGAGAGATTTGTGTCCATTGTTCCTCTCTCTCATTACTTTCAGTTGAGGCATAAATATTTATAATCCCAAATGTTTCCTTTCCTCTTTGCAATACTGCTACATTCCACCCACCCGAGTTATGTCTAAACTTCTCAAGACATTTGTACCCCCACCAAGCCATACAAATACCACCCCTAGTGCCATCTGCAGCTGACCAAACAGAATCACCCCCAGACCTGATCCATTCATGCAACTTAGAAGCTTCAAATTCAGGTAACCTATGTTCCTGTAACAATATTATATCAGTCTTCATTTCCTTTAGGGCTATCAGTGCCCTTTTCCTCTTGAGGGTACCCTTAATCCCTCTCATATTCCATGTAGTAATCTTCATGCTGGGTACTTCTTCCTCTCCTGTACTCTCAGGTTCAGAGCTGGGCTATTTTCTGAAAAATGAGCTTTCTTCATATTTTTCTTGGTGGTATTGGGAGTGTAGAACACTTCTCCTCCAGATTGTTCACTACAGGGACTTGTAGGCATAGTCTCCTGTCCTTTTTTATAACCTATTTGCATCACCTGGCCATTTGGACTTATTGGTCTATTGTTACCAATTCCCAGGCCATTTGGACTTATTGGTCTATTGGTAACAATTCCCAGGCCATTTGGGCTTATAGGATCCTGCAAAATCTGAGCTCCAACACCATAACAGATATCTCTATCCTCCATGTTTTGGATGTGTTCCATAGGAGACCTCGTGAAGAATTTGAATTTTGACATATCCTTTGGTGTCCCTTCAATAGCATCCATTTGTGTTTCTGGCACAACCTCAATGTGTTTCTCAATCTGAGTTTGTCCATAACCAATTGTTCTATTAACATTGCAATCTCCTTTTTCCTTAATGACCTCTTGTGTATCTGGTACAAAATGAGAGTCAATCTGAGACTCTCTTTGTTCTTTTGTTTTATCATTTGCCAATTTCTCAGCATTTTCCACCAGTTCTAGTAATATTTCATACATCTGTTTACCTGGACTATCTTCCCCCAAAAACTTACTGGTTGAAGCCTCTCCTTTGTGAAATTCATTTCCCTTTATTCCTGCAGTGTTTTGACCTGAATTCTGATGCTTCTTTTTAGCATTTATGGAAGTATCTATTGAAGACTTAGGAGAGTTATGATGAACAATAATTCCTTTGCCATTTGAGTTATTGGGACTTATAGAGACCTTGGATAATTCCAACACCTGGCCATTAGGTCTTATAGGTTCCTTGGAATTCTCCACTCCCTGGCCACTAGCATTGACCAGAACCTTTATCTGTCCATTTATTCTGTTGTGCTCTTCTTTTTTCTTCCATTCTTTTCTGATGGTATTCAAAGTGGTTTGTTCTTCCCCTTTGTTCACAGTAGTAGTTTTATCTTTCTGTTTCCGAGCCCTTCTGTAAGTACTTCCATTTCTGTTCTTTCTGTAATTATTTACAGTTACCCAAGAATTTGGTTTTGGATCATCATATTCATGTTGAAGAATTTCTTTATTTCCTGGAACAGTCTGAACAGAACTATGCTTCATCCATTTTCCTTGACAAACACCTCCACCATGCAATCTGAGGCCACAAACATTGCATGGAAGAGGAAGACCCTGCCAATTTAAAGACAAATTCTTGTGTTCTCCAAAAAAATCTTGATACTGAATTTGACTTGGGATCTCCTTTAGAATATCGATTTGTATCCATACTTTTGGAGCCCTTTCTGGAACTCCTTCCCAGCCTATGTATTCCCCTATTCCCGAGAACAATTCCTTGAAGATATCCTCATGCCAATACATAGGATTTAGCCCTGCTACAGCGCAAGATGCTGGGTGGTATAATTGTTTTAAATCTTTAGGATCAAATTTTGGATTCCATTTCTGAAAATAGAATTGGGTGTTGGCTTTATAGATAGTACCCTGCTTAAGGAGATATTGGACTGTATTTGGACTTCCACATTCTACCACAAAGAAAGGGAATTGCAGCCAATACATTCCAGAGATTTCTACCTTTCTATCCAACTTCATAATTTCTGCTCTAAGGTAGCTTAACTTTACTCCTTCATGGCGAATGCAACCAATTACAGCCCGGGATTCTAATTCTTTGAGTCTAGAAGGAATGAACTGATGATTTTTCAAGTTAGGAATACCTCTAAACTCATGAATTGATCTCGTCTCTTGTTTTTGAAGAATCCTCCTTTGTTCTTGGTTGATTTGCTCCAGGATCGGTCCAACAAGATGAGATTGCATCTCAACAGGCGACATGGTTTGAGCTCGGGTTCTTCTTTCCGCCATTGTTGGGATCAGCCAGTCACCACATGCAAAGTATTCAGGAATTTGAGTGCTTCCAGTTTTTCTGTTTAAAATTTTTAAAAGAGCAATGATCTTTTCTTTGATGTGATCTGACGAGTTCTGAAACAAGTTCATAAATTCCTGACCGACGTCAGAAATTTTCAGATAGCCATGATTCCCTGCATCATAAAATTTTGTCCTCTGCTGTCCATCCTTTTCTCGGTTCCCCAAACTTTGATCCTGTCCCAAATTTACCCTTTTCAGGCTTACGTCACCCTGTCCTGTCCCCCTATCCACTATTCCTGTCCTCCCATCAACGAAATCTACCTCAAATTGCCCATGTTGGGCCTGATTTCTCTCCCTACACATCCTTCTATTCCAAGAAGCGCTCCCTCATCAAAAAAAAAGTTGAATCTTTATCGTCAAATTTTAACTCTTGCTCGCTTTCCTTGAACTTTCTAACCTGCACATGCAACAATAAGCCATCTGTAGAAATCCGATGTGTCATCGATTATGTAGATACTAGTGCACAACAATAAATATCGACTAAAGAGAACTAAGCTTACCTTCCTTTCAAGAACATTTGCAGAAGAGTGAATATTAGCCCGCAAAGCACAGACTTCCCTGGCGGCATCTTTGTACTTATAGAGCTGTGTTTGCATCATGCTCATTTCTTTGTGTAAGGTTGTAATCATAACCTTAAGTTCAAGAATGTGCCTTTCCTACACGAATACACAAGATATATTCATCGACCACGCTTGCGACTAACCAACGAACACGGGGATGAAGGAATATATACCGACACTTCAAAAGCCTCTTCTAATTTTATTCGTAAATCATCCTTTCTGTCATGCATTATTGCAATTGAGTTTGCGAGGCCTACTATCCAGGGCCTCCGCATGCAGCCACATGTTTAGAGCAATCTTGCCCGCCTCAGCTTACATAGCAGTTTCCTTCTCACGTTGTAGTGCATGGTCTCTTACACTCTGCATAACGGAGAGAAGCGCACGGATTTCTTGATCATGCGGACAAATTACATAAAGCTCGGGAATTGAGAGATTGCTAACTAACTTTGAAGGCGATCGACCAATCCTTGACAGCATTTAACCTCGGCTTTCAAATCTTGGACTTGCTCCCCAAAGCAAGCCATAAAGTAGAGAGGCAAGAATTCTTTGCTCATCGCAAGAGAATCCACGTAAACCCGGTCCGGTCAGTGATGCACGAAAAAGTTGATAATCAGGACATGATCGTAATGAATTTTTTAGTGTAAAGTATCGTACTGGTTACACCTCTATATATAGAAGTCCGATTTGTTAGAATGTGTCAAAAGACTTCCCTTCTGATGAGGTTTCTTTGTTACCACTCTTGGAGAATTCCTCTTCCGAGATTCCGTCGAAGACCGTGTCATCACAAGTGATTTGCACCGCCGTGCTAATTTAAGAATTGGGGCTCATTGATAAAGATAAAGACTGAAGGTTAGACAATGCGGTCACATCGTTTCTGGATGAATCACATGAAGTAGTAGAAGCAGCTTTGCCACTGTTATCTTGATGTCTCAACCATGTTTTCAACGCAGACAAACCCAAAGCATTTGCAATCAGCAGACACCATCCTTGAGCATTTAGCATACATATTCAACAAAGCGTTTGCCACAAAAATGTCCAACTCATGGCCGGTCTTCGCAAGTTGGTAATGAATGGCTATGCCCTTTTCAAGGAGCTCCACATTTAGTTGCTTGCTCGATTCTTTTACTGCAGAACGAGCACATGCCTTCGGTGCAGCAACTGTGTTCGAGCATCTGGCTAAAAATCTTCATCCTGCATACAATAAAATAACTGCAGAACCAACTCTCCTTCATGGTTTTCTACGTGCTCAAATATTATAATGTTCCATGTGATCAAAGAGTGCTGCACCATTCCACCAAATACCAAATGAGCATGCAGCATACTACCAAACTTGGCATAAATATCCACCAAGGTATCACCCACAAAAAGTGTCAATTTCATAACCATGCTTGGAAAGCTGTGAACGAATCGATAAAACTTTTTCCAAAGTTATGCATTTCTCACAAATTTTCCTTCCATTGCTTGACTACTTCCTTTACACAACTACCACATGCTTTAGTGCAGCAATATAAGCTAGTGCATCTGTTGTGATATCTTCATCTTGCATGTGTGTAAAGAATTGAAGGGCAAAGTCTCCTTTCCCTGTCTCATTATATCCAAATATCATCGCATTCCATGAATCAATCGAGGCTGTGAAAAGCAATGTGGAGAACTAACAAAAATAATGGGAACCTTACAACAGGATCAGTGAGTGCAGCTTGGACCATACCATTTCAATGCAGGCAAGACCATAGATTCGAAAACCTACCCTTTGAGTAAATGAGTAAGCAAAGCAGATGGCTGGCGAAGCTGTGGCTGTGTCTGGGGTTTTTTTGATCTTAGAATTAGAGCTTTATGATCTGTGCACACATCGGAGAAAGGCCGTTGCTGCCAAAATGTGGCATGCGGCATACTTTGTCTTGTAGAATCGGGAGCCCTATGTTACGTGTCTGGGCAATCTTACTGGAGAACCGACCTGTGAAGGTTGTATAGAACCGTAGAGCCGAAACTGTTGTGGAGCTATGACTTGAGCGGAAGCTGATGTGACCTTGTTGAACTACGACGCCAGATTAACTGGGCCTTTGAGGATGCCGCTGTTTGTCCACTGAACTGGAGAAAGAGGGATTAGAATTGGGACCTTCTTGTCGATCAGGGAGCACCGGTTAGCCCGTTTCCAGAGTGGCTGTTTAGAAACAGGGGCAACCAAAAGTTTACAGCCTATTATGGGTTTGGAGCAGTCATTGACATATTCTAGGCATATACTGGCATATGCCTAGAATATGCCACAAACCCACCTCAACAAGGGCTTGCCCCCTTAGGGGCAACCCAAAAATGTCCATACAAATGTCCATAGATATTTTCCTTAAACCCTCTTTTGTATTTAATGCTTTCCCAAACCCTACCTAAACCCTAGCTCCACCACAAGAGCCTAGCGCTGCTATGGCGTTCCGACTGCACCGCATCCTCTACCGTCTGCCTAAGACAGACTTCCTTTCCTTTTCTACCTTGAGTAATCTTAAGCCCTCTCCTTGCGGCCAAGTTTTTCGTTTGAGTAAGCCCTCTCATGGCGGCCAATTTTCCTCTCGCATTTTGCAGAGGCCAGGAGCTTGTAGGGCATTCCATTCCGGCACCCCGCAAACTGCCCAAGTTTCCTCATTTTCTGCATATGATTACTCTGGTAAAGGTGGAAACACTGCTTATGCTGACAGTGAAGATGAAGTTGATAATGTTGGTCCTAGTGGCATTAACCCATCTCAAGGGCCCGGCGTAGTTAACAGTAATGGTGCACCCGGCGTACCTGGAGCTGGCGAAGGACTTGCAATTTCTAGTTTGGGTATCTGTAATGAGATTGTACAAGCTCTTGCAAGCCGTGGGATTCATTCTCTATTTCCTATCCAGGTAAGAAGGTTTTGTTCTTAAGGAAAACATTTTCATTCTCTTAGATGCAAGCATATTCTTATTGCTGTTTAACAAGTATAATTTGACATGTTTGTAGAGGCACCAAGTTACTTATTTGTTTTATCTTTTGGTGGTTTTAATGCTGAACATCAGAGAGCTGTTCTTGAACCAGCAATGTCAGGCCGTGACCTCATTGCACGTGCCAAGACAGGTACTGGGAAGACCTTAGCTTTTGGCATTCCTGTGATGGATCATATACTGAGGGAGATGTATGCAAACAATGCAAACAGGTAAACGTCTTTGCTTGTTGTATTTGTAATTGGAAAGCTTATTGTGAGCTACTAGATAAAGATGCCTGGTTTTTTTATTGGCAGATATGGTGTTCGGCGTCTGCAAGCCCTCATTCTTGCCCCAACCCGGGAACTAGCAAAACAGGTCCAAAAAGAATTTGTTGATTCTGCTCCTGGCCTTGCCAGTGCTTGCCTTTATGGAGGCACATCCATTATGGCTCAGCAACGGGATCTTCAGCGTGGAGTAAATCTCGTTGTTGGAACCCCAGGACGGATACTTGATTTGATAGAGAGGCGGTCTTTGATCCTGACAGACGTAAAGTTCTTGATATTGGATGAAGCTGACTTAATGCTTGATATAGGATTCAAGGATGATATTGAGAAAGTTCTACGATGCCTCCCCACAAACAGGCAGACTATGTTATTTTCTGCCACCATGCCTCCTTGGATCAAAAGTCTCGCAAGGAATTATTTGAAAGATCCTTTGACAATAGATCTGGTATGCATCTTTGATTCTGGAGTTGGGGCTTCAATAATGTTATCACCAACTGACAAGAAAGAGAATGCAGGTTGGTGAAGATGATGAAAAACTTGTAGAACGCATCAAGGTTCTTGCAGTGAATACTGGAATGGAGGACAAGCGTCCTGTTCTTTGCAATATACTTTCGGTAAGTAATGCATCTAATAGAGTCATATTTAGTTTAGCAGGCTGCTTTTGTACGATGATTGTTATTGAGTGGATTTGCTGCCTTCCAGGTATATAACAAAGGCAAATGTATAGTCTTCACAAAGACAAAGCGTGATGCTGACAACATCGCTTCAATGATTGGGCGATCAAGTGAACCCCTCCATGGTGACATCACACAGAATCAGCGTGAGAGGACATTATACAACTTTCGTGAAGGAAGAATTAATGTGCTAGTGGCAACAGATGTTGCTGCTCGTGGTATTGATGTGCCCAATGTCGACCTTGTATGTTATTAAACGCATTTCTGAATCCTGCAGAGCTTCTACAAGTTGTTATTAATTTTGCTTGCACATTCGCACTTGCAGGTTGTTCACTATGAAATCCCAGGCAATTCTGAGACATTTGTTCACCGGTCAGGACGCACAGGTCGTGCTGGCAAGACAGGAACTGCCATTGTTATGCACACATATTCTGAATCAAATACAATCAGAAACTTTGAGGCAGATGTTGGACGAAATTTCAGGCTATTAATCCTCCAACTGTGCAAGACGTGCAAACTGCTGATTCAACAAAGAAGGTGATTTGAATTTTGTGGAGGCTTTTACACAATGGTGCAGTACTGCATGCATCTCATATAAATATGTTTGTTCTTCATTTACAGTTTGTGACTTCAACTGATTTGGGACCGGAGCCCAGATACAGTCCGGTTAGAAGCAGTAGTTATGGTGGTGGTGGTTATGGAGGGGTGGTTATGGTGGTGGCAGAAGTGGTAGTTATGGAGGCGGGAGAACAGGTGGCTACGGTGGAGGCTACGGAGGTGGAAGCAGTGGTGGTTATGGTGGTGGCGGAGGTTATGGTGGCGGGCGGGCGGTTATGGTGGTGGCGGCGGCTATGGAGGTAGCAGCAGCGGTGGTTATGGTGGTGGCAGTGGCTATGGTGGAGGCGGTGGCAGTTATGGCGGCAGCAGCAGTAGCTATGGCAGTGGCAGCTATAGCAACAACAATAGTGGATATGGGGTGGAAATTATGCAAGCAGCAGTTATGGGGGTGGCAGCGGCAATAGTTTGGGGAGTACAGGAGGGAGTGGCACTAGCACAGGCACTGGCTATTATGGACAAGGGGTAGCAGCAGCTATGCAGGGGGTAGTACGCCTGAGAGCCGTGGCAGGTAACTCTTTTGATGAACATTTTGTTCATTTTCAAGCTTGTCAAACCCATTCAAATATTAAAGAAGTAACCTTTTTCTCTAAAACGCAGTTCTAGTGGTGACGATGCTTTTGCAAGTTATTGGAACAGGTAAGAGAGATAGTAGAGAAGATGCCAAGGCTTGATTGGCCACCTCTGATGTTTCTTTTTGCCTGACTTGAAATTTTTTGTTTTTATTTTAGACCTGCCCAAGAGTAGTTGAAGCCTGGCAGCAAGTTCAGAATAGAGAGACATCAGGTTTGATGTTCCTAAAACTCTTTGATGCTATTTTTAAAGTTCTTGTACCCCAAGTGCTCATTATTTGCTGTTTCAGCGTCTGCGAGGTCGTTGCATCTCATGTCAAATACAGAGTCGCAGGCTAACTAAGACCCAGTGGCAACTTTGATTCTGTTCTCTTCTGCAACTGCCAAGAAGAAAATTTTAAATATGAAGGCTATTTTTGAAAATGAGGCTGCTAGGAACTGTAGAGCTTAAATATATGCATGTCCTATACTAGTGTTGTAGCAGGTCTTTGCTCTTTATATAGATTCAGAGCTTATAAGACCCTACTCCATACTGAGCTTACCCAACCACCTGTACACATTTCGAGATTAATGTCCACCAGAGCTGGCTAGTATAATAAAATCATACGATACACAAAAGCTTGCTGATGCTGTGGTTTGCATTGGCAGCTTCCCAAAATGTACTTTTGGAACATTGTTTTCACGTTTGTATGCAATATTTTCTGGAGCTTACAGACTTGAGCTTGCTCTAAATTGTGATATCACATGATGTAGAATTATATGATACAAGAAACTTATCGTGGCGGCCAAGGCCGCCGCGAACGTTTCTCTTTTCCAGCCTTTTGTATACACTCATTTTCCCTTTTCTCTTTCCCATATTCGGATCATAATTTTTTTTGCAACATTTGTCTTAATGTCAGTTTAAAACTAGAGTATTTTTGAAAAGTATGCACCAGTGGATTGCATAGTTAAGGACTTGAAAGAAAGACGCCAGTTCCTTGATTGTCGAGAATGGAAGCACCATTGCATTGTCTCTGGCCCTTCGCTCTTATATACATCCCTTACGTTAGGTAGCAAGATCACACACAATATAAAAGAGGGCTATAATAATGTTTGTTCTATTCTATTTTTATTATTATAAGTCTCGACAATAACAACCACACGGAGGCAACACGAAGATGGTGCAAAAGCCTATGGTGTTTAATTCTGGTGACCAACGTGGAAGTTGGGCCTTTATTTTTACGTGAGGATTAATAAAATGATGCCACGTGGCATTTATGGAAATTGGCTTCCACATTCTGGCAACATCAATAACAGGTTTTCCAGAAATCAACGATGAATTTATGCAGCCCATTCCCTTGTTTTTGCCATCTTCATCTCCAATCAATCCACACTGGAGTTCAAGCACAGGATCGGACCAAATCAGGCCAAAGTCTAAGCACAGGACCGGATATAGCCAGGTTTCTGATCTCTCTTGTGAAATCATAGGCAAATATAGAAACACTACCATTGCTATGGCAGGTTTCACAAGCTACAGATTAAATTCGAAAAGCCAAGCCCTCTCAAATATCACCTCCATTTATGAAGCCGTGTTTTTCCACCGCCTACAGAAGCCTTACGGCCTTTACTTTCTCAAACTAGCACCTCCTTTTATGAAGACCCTATTTTAGCACCGCCTAATAGAAGCTCCTGTTTTTGCTCCATAAAAACCCCTGGTTCTGCCTACGAAAATCCCCTGTTCTGCAGAGAAATCCTCTGTTTTTTTCCTTTCTTGTCAGACTTGCTTCCATTTATTTCTTCTCGGACCCTTTTCTTTACACCTCCATTCTACCATAGAGCAAAAGGTTTCGAATATGCATTACCAAGAAACATATAGCTCTATTCTCTGGTCTCCATAGCTCTGCTAAGAACCCGCTGCAAGAAAACTGCTTTGTTTTTTTTTTCTTTTGATCTGAGCCCAAATAGCTCTATTGAACTTTATATACCTGATCGAGCATATGCCAAAGAGTGCTTAAGAATGCGATTGCCGGAAGAAGCTGTGATTAGGAATGTCCACTGCCATAGAAAGATCATACGTCAGGAAAAGAACGATTACGGCAACAACCGGGTTCGGTGGATCTTCTAGAATGGAGTCGGCTTCAAAATGGTGAAGCTGGTTGTGGAAAGAAGTCGAGGCAATCTCGACAACATTTGGTCACGGGGAATGGAAGTCGAAAACTACGGAATGGAAGTTAAGAAAATTACGGAATGGAAGTCGAGCACGTAAAACGAGACTCAGAAACCCGAGAAGGGAATTCCATTGGATGCATCTAAGGTAAGGCCCTTGAGCCTTGTATGCCCACTGTTTATAGCTTCAGTAAATGCCTTCTTCTTTGCTCACTAATGTTATTCCTCTATAAGCCCAGATAGAGGAAACCACAGTCGGGGCTTCTAATCGCTTGGCTAAGACTATTGCATCCTCTGTTCGTTATGCTGTTATGTTTTAGATCCACATAGATTACGGCGCGATTATTGAGCAGGGCATTACTCAGCTCTTTAATTCCTCTATCATCTATTTCATTTCGGCTGAGATCAAGCAGGGATAGAGGAATATGATGCACATTGATCTAACTTATCTTTAATTCCTCTATCATCTATTTCATTTCGGCTGAGATCAAGCGGGGATAGAGGAATATGATGCACATTGATCTAACTTATTAATCTACTTTGAGCCCCTCGCTTGTGAGCCGGATCCACCAAAGAAAAACATACCGGCAAGCAAATGCAGAGCACCTAAACAGGGAAAAGTGAAGAAATTGACGTCACCGTTATTGAGCAGACGGCTATTAATGGCTTTGCTTTTTTTTTTCTAAGGTCTTTTTTTAAAATGAAAACTTACACGTGTCTCTCCTAAGTTTTTTCTCCTTAAAAAATATTAGGTTCAAACAAAAACCCAAACTGCCTTATATATGTTTTAGAAAATGTGTGACCGAGAATATTTTTGAAGTATTGAAGAAAAACCGAACCGACAATAGCTGTGACATCCGTCAGAACATGGTCCTAGTCTACATTCAATGCTTTGTCCGGTGAAATTATATGTGAGGTTCCCGTGTTAATAATTAAAACACATATAAAGCAGATTGGCTAGATTCTATTTATACATTCCCTTCTCATCTCAATGCAAAAAATTGGAAGAGAAAACTAAAAATTACTCGTGACAGGGGTTCTGTTTTTCCTCTTCGGTCCATTAGCTCATGAGAAGCAGCAGAGAAAAAATAAATGCACAGAACTGAGAATTAGCTGCCAAATTTCTTCGAAAGTGTAGTCGGTGGGTCTTTCTTAATCCAAATGGTCAATAATGCATGGCGGTGATTTTTGTACTGTTTCAATACCTGAGCCCTTTCTTTGCACAAGCGCCCTCATATTTGAAGGGTGGATTATGGCAGGGACATTATTGGATTGCTTGCACAGATCTAGAAGCTTTGCTCGAAATCGTGCTTGAGGTAATTGCGCATGCTTTTTAAAATTTTGTAAAAGAGAACAGGTTTCAGGATCTAACTAATCATGTACTCAACGTATGTGACTAAACTTGCTCTACTCGTCGTTAAAAACATGTTTTTTGACAGATTTGGTAGGACGACATAACTCAGATTCCTATTCAGTTGTTAATATAACGGATCAGCAGTATGCCACATGAGAGGTCATGCTTCTTATGTTGGAATTTTGTTTTCGAGGGGCTGATCTAGTTAGAAATTTGTATTTGCACTTCATCTTATTTCTTATGGTAGGAATCAACTGTTGGAAGATACAAAGCAACAGACTTTGGATTGATAACAAAAAGAGATGCAACGCGCACAAGAGAAGAACAATGAGTGCTAGAACTGATGATGCACAATGGATCGAACTCCTGCTTATATAGCAAGGAGCAAGAATCTTGCAATCAATGTCGCAGGCCAAGATTCTTGGATCATGTGTCAGATACATTAAGATGATTCCTTGTCAGGAATCTATCTGCCTAACTACTTCTACTAACGGCTCCTAGCTTTGATAATCTAACACCCCCACTCAAAGATAGGAGGAGTGTAAGAAGAATCCCCCACTTAAGAAACATCAGAAGAATTTGTTGCGGCGATCCAATCAGCTTTAAGAAGTGGGGAAAATTTTGACGAGCAAGGGCCTTCTGTCATCATGTCGGCAAACCATGTCCGCAATCAGGCGATAGGAGGGTTGGAGGAGCCCTTAGTCACAACATCACGAATAAAATGGTATTTGATATCAATGTGCTTCATGCGTTGGTGTTCAACTGGATCACTGGCAATGGTGATGGCTCCTTGGTTGTCAACAAGAATGTGGAGGCCAGATTGAGAGTGAATTTGTAGTTCAAGGAGGAGTCTTTGCAGCCCGGATACCTTCATTGCATGCATGAGCAATGGAATAATACTCGGCTTCGGTGAGTGGATTGAGCAACACAGCGTTGTTTAGATGAGCTCAAGAGATGGCCTTGTTAGCAAGGAGAAAAAATATAACCAGAAATGGATCTGCGGTCACAGTCTCCAGCCTAGTCAGAATCAGAGTATCCAATGACTTGAGAACCCCCATTGGCTTGATAATGAAGACCATGGTTGAGAGAACTAGCAACATAGCGAAGGCATCGTTTAAGGGAGAGCGGTGAGAATGGCGAGGATTACGGCAAATTGGTGAGTTTTGAAACGAGGGGGAGGATAAATCGGGCCCGAGGTAGAAAGCGGCAAAGTTAAGGGTGCCAAGAATGTTGCGGTATTGATCATGAATATGAAGAGTGGATTCATAGCGGGGGAGGATCATTTGGGGATAACATGACACCAAATTCAAGAGGAGTCTTGTGAGGGTTGCATTTAAGCATGTCAAGGCGAACCGGGAGGTTTTGGAGATATTTGGTGCAGTGTAAGTAAAGAGAGCCGACTTCGATCATAGATTTGAAGCCCAAGGAAATGGTGAATCTGGCCAAGATCCTTCATGCGGAATTCAGCATGAAGCTGGGATTTTAGAGTGATGAGATCAGGCTCAAAGGCTGTGACAAGAATCAGATCATCAACGTAGCAGAGTATGAAAATGGGATGAGGAAGAAGTTTGAAATAGAGACTAGGATCGGCAGTGCTTTGGGTGAAGGCAAGACTCAAGAGGGTTTGATCCAGTTTTTGATACCAAGTTCGTGATGCTGTGAGCCCATAGAGTGCCTTATGCAATCTACAAACCATTTGAGGAGATTCCTGTGCAAAACCTTCGGGCTGCTCCAAATAAACTTCTTCTTGCAGATCACCGTGAAGAAAAGCGTTAGTAACATCCATTTGATGAATAAAAAAATGATGTTGAGTAGCATGTGCCAAAAATGGTCTTGGTGACGCCATCGGAGCAACCGGGGCAAAAAGTCATTTCAAAATCAACTCCGGTATTTGAGTGAATCCACGAGCTACTAGCCGTGCTTTGAATCGGTCTATGGAACCATCTGGTCTGTATTTCAGCTTGAAAACCCAGCGAGATCCCACGACATGGCGATGAGAAGGTCTAGGAACAATTGTCCAGGTGTGAGCAGTGGCTATGGAGTCTAACTCCTCGTTCATGGCAGCAAGCCATTCTTTGTGATGTGGACTGTTTATGGCAGCTTGGTAGGACTGTGGGTTCGGATGAAGAAGGCGAGAGATGGAGAGAGCATAGTCACGAGTCCATGAAGGGGGACGTCTAATACGGACGGGTCGGGTGGAAATTTCTTGTTGAGGATGAAGGATGGGAGGTGATGGGATGGAAGCAGGGATGTCAAGAGGAGATGGATCTGAAAAGGATGTAGTGGAATTGTCAGAAGGAGATGGTGGTGATGTGGAGGAAGCCAGAGGATGCATAACAGACGGATATTCATCAAGAATGACAAAATGAGATTTCTTTGGATTTGAATATGGGAAGCAAGGCTGAAATTACCGTTAAATTGGCGTGTGGTGATGACCAATTTCGAGAATCAAGATCAAAGCGGTATGCTTTTAGGTTGGTGCAATAGTAGAAACATGCAATGCTTGGTTTTGGGTGCAAGTTTGGAATGATGGGCTGATGGGATATGAACAAAAGCAGTGCAGCCGAAGACTTTCAAGTGTCTAAAAGAAGGAGATGTACCAGACCAAAGTGTTTCAGGAAGCTGGTTTGCCAAACTCTTGTGAGGTGATCGATTCAGAAGGTAAGCTGCAGTGGCAATGGCTTCACCCCAAAAATGGGCTGGAACATTCATAGAGAGTAGCAAAGTGCGCGCCATTTCAATGAGACTCCGATTTGCAACGTTACCTTTCGGCCGATTTGTTCGGGAGTATTTGGAGCGATAATTTGATCTTTGTATGCCCGCTCGTGAGCGATAATTATCAAACATGTGAGAACAAAATTCTCCCCCACCATCTGTTCGGATAGTGATCAGAGAATGCCCAGTGAACTTTTCAGCTTGCTGTTTGAAGGAAACAATGAACTCAAAGGCTTGATTTTTCTTTTGGAGAAAGTACGACAAATAGGTGGCGTGAAAAATCATCCAAGAGAACCATAAAATATCGTGCACCATTTGGGGTGGGTGGTTCAATTGGGCCGCACAAATCGTCGTGGAGAAGTTCCGGAGCTGCTTGGTGGCATGAGAGTCCGGACGGAGGAAATGAAGATCTAGTGGCTTTAGCTTGCGGGCGGTATTGCAAATGATGGGGAGGAGAAGAAGCTTTGAAGAAACCTTGGGCAACCAGATGATGAATACGAGGTTGAGCAATGTGGCCAAGTCGATGATGCCAAAGAGTCTGCTTGGTGGGTGGTGCTGACACAAAATTTGCAGATTCTGTGTTAGAAAAACCATCAGAGATTTGATAGAGATTACCAATCGTGTGCCCGGTGAGAAGGACCTCGTTATGCGGGGCGAGAATTTGGCAGATGAGAAGAAGAAAGTAATCGCATTCGGCATACGCAATTTTGCTTCCCGATAATAAGTTCTTTTTGCGGTCCGTTACATGAAGCACATCTTGAACTAGCTTGGTGATGCGACTTCAAGTAAATGGCCAGTTGTGCTTTTTGAAGCTATGGCAGAGTGGGCATGATCATCTCCCATTCGGACAACACGAGGGTCGATAAGCGGTGTATAGGAGACAAAAAGATTCTTTCAATGGGGTCATATGGTTGGTTGCACGAGAATCCAAGTACCAAGTGGGATCTAGAAAGGTAGAAAGCAGAATCAAAAAGCGTGTACAAGAAATCTTGAACCATATTGTTCGTTCTTCAACCATAACTATATTGCTCGCTCTTCCCGCATGGAGGATTTAGCGGAGACAACGGGAGGAGAAGGATTTGATTGGGAGGAATTAGGTGGAATGGGGCTGGGCTCTGCATTCTTTGGCTAAATGACCACCCTTTTGGCGCAGCGATAACAAGTGATCTTGTTGCGATCAAGACGGGGCCTGCGAGCAGGGTCTTTGGAATCCTTAGAATCAGATGAGTCTTTCTTGATGTTCAGACCTGCAAACATAAGAGTATCAGAGATTTGGCTGGGAGTTTGTTCTTTGGCGAATGGCTTCATTTGATGCGATCAAGGCTCTCTCAAAAGTGTAATCGGATAGTCGACCCCTCAAGATTGATGACTAGTCCTTCATAAGACTTGGCGGTTTGTTCAAAAGCATCTGAGACTTTCTCATCTTCTGTGATGCCAACTCCAGTGGCATGAAGTTCATCAATGATGTCCTTCATCTGGCATATGTGCTCCATGAAATCTCCACCTTCAGAAAGATGAAGATCATCTGGGGCAACTGCGGTGCTGCTAAGCGGTTTCCGGGAAGATTTGATGCATAATGATTAACAAGGATGCGCCAAATTTAGTTGGCGATCGCCCCCCTTTCACCAAGCGTGCTGGGGTATCCTCAAGACTGGAGCAAATGATAAGACGGGCCTTCCGATCTTTCTCAAGAAAGTCGGAGTTTGTGGCACTCAGAACCACCTCATCGGTAGTTTCAGAATCAGAATTAGCCGCTGGGGCTACAGAATTAGCCGCTGGGGCTGCAGAATTTTCAACGATTTCCCATAATTCCTTATCCTCCAAAATCATCTGGAGTCTCCACTTCCACATCTGGAAGTTTCTTCCGATGAACCAGGAATCATGCATGTCGGTGGCGGGATGTTTGTAGAAGTATCCATGACCAGTATTTTATGCAAGAAGATATGGCAAAATAGGATGCGACTGAAGCGGTTTTTTAGAACGCTCGTGGGCCCATAACCTGTTGGAAGATACAAAGCAACAGACTTTGGATTGATAACAAAAAGAGATGCAACGCGCACAAGAGAAGAACAATGAGTGCTAGAACTGATGATGCACAATGGATCGAACTCCTGCTTATATAGCAAGGAGCAAGAATCTTGCAATCAATGTCGCAGGCCAAGATTCTTGGATCATGTGTCAGATACATTAAGATGATTCCTTGTCAGGAATCTATCTGCCTAACTACTTCTACTAACGGCTCCTAGCTTTGATAATCTAACATCAACCGAAATTGCCAACCATTCTGGAGCCCGAGGAGTTCCCAAATTATTCAATTATCTGTCTTGGTTTGCATTACGCACAATTCCCTCAAGTTTCCTTTAGATTCCCTTGGTTTCCCTCAGGGTGAAACTCCCAACCATTCCCATAGATTCCCACAAGAGTCTGAGTTTTCTTTGGATTCTTTGAAGGTTGAGATTTCTTTGGATTCTTTGAAGGTTTACTTTGGATTCTTAGAGATTTCCAAGATTCTCTTAGTTTCCTTCAAGATTTTCTCTATAGATTTTTTCCCTCAAGGTTTTCTAAGATCCCTAGAAACTCCTTTAGATTTCTTCGAATTTCTTAATATTCCTTCAAGATACCCGTGATCCATTTCAAGATTCCTTCATATTTTCTTCCGTGAAGTTGCATTGTAGAGCAACTCCTAAGTTTCAAGCCATAAGTCAATCTACCTCATACAGAGATGAAAATGAGTGAATATGCATTTGTACTTAGGTAGTAGAACTTGCATCCACTCGTGGATATCAATATGCATACGTCAAGGAAAGTGGATCAACATTCTTGAATATGATCCAATTGTTGATTGCCATGTGGGAAGCATTCTAATCAAGAATGGAAACATGGTCTTCGTTCTTGGAGTTACCTACTGCATCCGGTGTCGTCTTCATCTGATTCTTTCCTTGACGTCGTGGAGCAGAAACAAGTCAAGCATTCTTGTCCTGGAATGGGAGCAAAATTGCTCTCCTTGTTCCCATTCCACATAACAGAAAGCATATGACTATTTGACTATTCAACTTGATATTGATCGTAAAAGCATAAAGGTCTACACCAAGCTCAATCATGGTAGGCTCCATAGTCTATCGGCATGACTGAGGTTACATTTACTTAGACACCTCTAGTATATATAGGAGGATAGTATCTGGTTGTAATGTACAAAATACTCGTTATAAAATCATAAACTCGATATTTTGGCTCCAAAACCCCCAAAATTTCAAATATCCTTTAATTTTCGCTTCAACCAACACATAACTACCATTGACATTAATAAATATAACCATTGGATCCAACACATTTAAATTAAAACCCCCTTAAACCCCCTTTGGTTTGGGTGCATATTCACACGGGGGTGACTCGGGCATCGAGCGTCGGATTGGCATATTAAGCCCTTATTCCATAATCGCACCGTACGTAAAATTCCTCGTTTGTGGGGTATGCAAGTACAAGATTTGCTATCTTTGTATAATAAGATTAGCAAAATACTATAAGATTTCATAGGAATACTATATGGTGTTGATTTCGTACGTCCAAAATACAATTATGAGGGCTCTCGCTGCCCTACGTCACCCCCCGTGTGAATATGCACCCAAACCAAAGGGGGTTTAAGGGGGATTTTAATTTAAATGTGTTGGATCCAATGGTTATATTTATTAATGTCAATGGTAGTTATGTGTTGGTTATTCTAAAAAATTTTTGGCCCGGCCCCAAAAAAAGCGACGTGAGAATATAAAAGACATTTTAAAACATGTAGCAATATGTGTTATGTGTTTATGTTAATAATGTTAATTTATTATAATAGTGGAGTCTCCAAACTAAACATATTTGTAAATTATGCACTTGAACAATTATATTAAATTTGAGAATACACCATTTCATTGTGTCTAATAATAAACCAAGCTGCACGTACAATAACCTCTCCAACTTGCTTGCTCATGAGAAACTTTGTAGCTTGTTTCAAAGCAATAAATGTGTCAATGTTTTATCGATTGTCAACACAACAGTAGCTTTCACATTCTAATAGAGTTAAAAAAAAATTAAAAGCCACGCAAATATTGGTTGAATTCACGCCAAACAATGTGTGAACAATGAAATAAAAGAAATGAATAACAATATTAAGAGATCTCAAAAATGGTGAAACACACAAATCTTACCTTGACATGACAATAGCATCGATCTAGGTCTCCACCATAGGTCCACCATAGGTGCTGAATGTTCTACAATTTCATACCACCATCATGCCAGTGCAATGAAGAATCGGAACTTAAGGTTTTACCAAAGCATTTGCAAAGTAATTGTGTGCAATAGCTTGCCATATGAAAACGACTTGCTTTGCAGCATGCTTATTACTTTGACCACCTAAATTTCCTCAAATATGTTTTGAGCTTGCTCTTGTGTTGCACAACCCCAAAAGCTTAAACTTCCTAACCCTCGGGTTTGTTCTTGAACGCCATTTCGCGAGAAAGGCGATTTGCCACTTGAAGAGCTTGAATCCACGGCGTTGTGCATTTGATTAGGAGAATCATGGTGTGCATTTGATCGGGAGAAGCATAGGCGTGCATTACTCGACACGATGATGATAGCAGAAGAGCGAAGTCAAGTCCCAGTTACTTAAACAAACAAACTTTTCTGCGCTCCCATCCAGTAGCAGGGGTTGTTAATATTTTAAGGATGCAGGCAGTGGTAAGCCAGCAATAGGTCCCTCCTGTCTATTTCACAAATGAAAACACAATTAAAGATGTGAAAAACATTGATGGCAAAAACATGGATTGAGGAGAATGGGAGATGAGCGAGGAACTAAAATTGGATCTTATGAGCTCGTTGGAATCGGATACACGATTCATATCGATGCTTCCATCTCACACCATCGGCATTTCATTTTTAATGCGCCTAAAACTTCACACCAATCAAATCTTCAAGCGAGGATCAAATTACACTAGATGCAGCTTCTATAGACAATCCAAGAAAAAGTAAGATGAAGATGGATATTATGCTCCAAAGAAACATGTCTTTGAGGTAATCCAGGGCTTCCCTAAGCAACGATTCTTAAAGAAATAACTATGAAGGTAGCTCAAGGCAAGTAAATTTTGCATTCTTGAATCGAATATCTAGCACCGAATCGTGTGGCCTTGTTTCAAAAGCGAGACATATGAGCTTTCCTCTCAAGGAAAAAGCAAAGCTGAACCATCTCTGACCCGATCGAAGAAATGGGATCGAGCATGTCCGGTTGCCTACAACATCATCCATAGGCTGCTCATGCATTTAGCTTGCCGACATTAGACATATCGGCCCCTTTCTTCTTCAATACCTTCCCTTTGCCTTTTTTCATTTGCCCCACTGGAGCCTTGTTGCAACCAGGCATTCCAAAACCTCGCAGGTGACCTCATTTGCCGCCTCATCGTGCTCATAATCCTCATGAATTTGTGGAAGCCATAGCGGAGGAAACTGTCTGAAATGGTCTCTGTATTCTCTAATCCCCCTCTCCACGAACCCTAAAAGTTAACCTTTAAGTTGAAAGCCTCGTTGCTTGCATGTCCTTCATAAAATTAAATTAATTAAGTTTTTAAGGAACAAAAACATGCAAGGCAAAACCATTGCAAAACCATAGATAAAATGCCATTCAAATATGAGAATCCAGTGTGCACTCTAGATATACTAATTAGTATGCCTCGTGCAATACGCCCATGAAATCATATAAAAACCATGCCAAAAAACGTATAAAATCACAAAAAAAACCCCCTGTTATAATGCTACATATTGATGCAAAACTACAATAAGAAACGGTTTAAGTACACCCTACAAAAACTTCGTGATATATCACAAATAAAGCAACACAATCATGGAAATGTTTTGTCTTAAGATGTCATAGCTTCGGCTTTTAGTTACTTTCTTTTTTGTCCCTTTCTAGGCCGATTAGTCTCTGTGGATGATAAAAATCATTCTTTCTTCTTCCCTTTTTAAATTCTTTAGAAGCACAAAGTACATAAGTCTCACCTTGAACAAATTTTGAGCAAACTTCAACACGGAACTCGTATGTAGACCTTATAGGAACATTTGTTGCATAATGTATAAGGATATAAGCTATTTCACGTAAAATTGAATATGCAAGGGAGGTTAGGCCATTTGAGGGGAGTATATGTGACTTTAAAGGAGCATATGCTATTACTTGAGATAGTCTAGGCTTGTGATTGGGTGAAAATAGCTTTACCCCAGTTATGGTGATTCCGTTGCGGTGAATAATCTCCCACGGAATCACAGACCCTTTGGGAATGGAATTCGTTCTGGAGGTCCCGTTTTTCGTTTTGCGATTGTCGGGTGTGCTGATTGATCCCGGCCATCCGTGCGGGGGTCCATTCGGCGCACTGTTTTATATCTCCCGGCAAAATCACAACTATAGAATACCGCCCGACGGAATCACTGCCCCTTTATTCCATGCGACGGAATCACACTGCCGTGATACCGCTAGATGGAATCACGTATTCTAGCATTCAACCCCGTGGAACTACCAGTGGCAGATTCCACCGGATGGAATACCGTCGGCGATATCCCTCTAGACGGAATCACCACGTGATGTATTCCGCGAGACGGAATCACCATCTTGAAATTCTGCGAGACGGAATCACCTCATTGGACTTCTATGCGGTGGAATCACCACATTGTAATTCTGCCAGACGGAATCACCACGTTGTAATTCTGTCAGGCAGAATCACCATGTTGCACTTTCCCGTGGCAGAATCACCACAATGTAATTCCGCCAGACGGAATCACCCCTTTGTAATTCCACTAAATGGAATCACCACACTGTGAATCCGCCAGATAAAATCACCGCCCCTGAAGGACTCATCCAAGCCCTCCTGGCCACATTGGAATGGAATATCCGCCATGGATATTCCCGCTATTTTATTATATTCTATTTTAATATTTAAGGTCTAGCTTTTCGAAGGAACTTTTGAATTGAATTTCGGACGACCGCCATTAAACATTAGAGTTGTCCCGGGGACCATTTCGGGTCGATGGACAGGAAATAGTCCACCATCCACCCTGCCACTTAAACCCATATATCTCACAAGAGAAATCCTATATTATAATGCCCTAAATTGGATGGTCATGATTTGGCCTAACAATCAGATGGTTAGTATTTTAGTGTGTTCGGGTTAAGCCAATCTTCTATGCAGTGATTTGTTAGGCGTCGTCGTGCTCTACCTATGGCGGCATCTTCTGGTTGCGGCAGTGGCACCCAAGCCCATTTTTTCTACTCCACCAAGTGTTTGGCTATGGCGTTTCTTTTCCTTTTACTGTGGCACATAAGAAGCCATGGGCTTCCAAAATGCAAGCTCTGAAGTTTTCCATTGCATCTGGAAACTGCCCATTCTGCTCTAGACCTGGGGCAAATCTTTAATTATCTGCTCCAACTATCTGCGCAATATCCATTATTCTTTCCACATGGAACACCAGGATGGCATCCACGTAATGAACACAAAATGTCTCAAATAGACTGGTATCGAACTAGGCTATTGCATGAGCCACGTTCTCACTATTGGGTAGACTTTGCAATGAATATATCTCGTGGATAATATGTACTCAAAAGTGGAAGAGGAATGGCTCAATTATATTGCAAAAGAAGGTTCTGCACACAATTTAACCCAACCACGAAGAAGACTTCATTGATGACGGCGACGAGGATACTTTCGGTGGAATCTTGCCCGACCTCGCTTACGGGCTGCAAGCGATGGTGCTGCGGTGCTCCCATTAGCGCACTTGCACTTGCAAGAGTAAAAGGAAAGCCAACCTTATTTATAACTATGACCACTAATCCACGGCCGAAATAAGGTCAAATTGATGCACGGACAAAATGCATCGGACATCCCAATCATTATCGTTCGAGGCATGCCCGCGAGCGAGTGCGGAATAAAAAGCATCATCCGCAAATTTCTTGGTCCGGCTATCTTACATGATGCATGTCATTGAATTCCAAAAACGCGGCCTTCCACATGCACATATTGTTTGTGGCTGAACATGATATTCTGTCAACATGATTGATTAACTCATTTTTATTTGAGCGCCAACGGACCCACTATTGCGGCGTAAGTCAAAAGTATTTGATTCATAGACATACAAAACGATGCCTAAAGAGAATAGAAGATGTTGCTATAATTACCCAAAGCCTATAAACTCAACAACATACATAGGCGAAAAGGGATATGTCCAATATAGAAGATGGGCCAGAGAATGGCGTAAGCGTTGTTCCATATATTCCATTCTTACTACAAGAAATGGATTGTCACATATATGCAGACATTGCATCGGACAAGTCCATATATTTGCATATCTTTATGGATACATCTATAAAGGTCTTGATACCACTCGCTTTCATATTAATATCGACCATAAATCGTCATCGTCGACGCAAGTTACACCTAATATCACATCCCAACCCACAAATCAAACCAATAAAACCGACCACAAAGACAAAAAAATGAAATTCAAGACTATATCTCAAGATCGCGTTATCGTCATCCATGGAAGCAGGATGGAGAATCATGTCATACCACATGACTGAAAAACATCCATCGGTCAAGTGTCTCCCTTTACACCTCAAGGGACAAAACAGACCACAATTTGCAAAAACGTCAACAGCAAATATTGGAATTTCCGCGTTGGATAGGTACTTTTTGCGCCCACTCGCGCCTGAATTCGATTCCATCACTTACATCGACTACAACGAGCACTATACGTTTACTAGTTATAAGCCCAACACCATATTACAACCATCCGATCAACTCGAGCAAGAATACCGGTAGCGGTAGCGAAATGTTGTCCATGAGCGATCGAGGGGACAACTCATCTGCGGGATCGTCTACTACTCCCCAAGGTTGGAGAACCATTTTTTGAGAAGCATCCTTCTCCATAAACCTGGACGTTCTTGGGAAGAGCTCAAAATCCCGCGATGGCCAACACTATGACACCTATCAAGCGCTGCTCAAGCTATGGGCTTAATTGCACCAAAGAAGCGAAGCAATTAAGACAATGGAAGAAGCAATATTATGCCTCCAAACCCCATCGCAACTTAGATTTCTATTTACACCTCATACTCGATGGTGGACCAGCCTTGCAGCTATGGCAAAACTTTCAACAACAAATGACAACTGACTTTCTGGACCAATACCAAGGGGATGAGCCTACTGCCACCAATGAAGCCCTCCTGGCCATAACATCTTAGTGCAACATGCAACTAACACTGCAGCATTCGGCCTACCCATTTGCCATGTACCATGCAGAGAAATCCAAAATGAGCTTGCAAAATTCCCCCATGACGAAGAATACCTTGCCAAAAGCTCAATTATGTTTCAGAACATGAAATCAAACCAAACATCTGTCTATACTTTTTCACAATAGGCGACAACTCAAGCCGCTCTTCATCTATGGTAAAGCAGGCACAGGAAAGACATATGTCCTTAATGCGTTCTCGCTATACATAAGAGGACTAAGACAAATTGTTTTACCATGCGCAACAACAGCACTAGCATCATTACTATATCCTGGTGGAAGAACCGCACATTCGCTCTTTCAGATACCTATAGTAGAAAACAATATCAACCTACATTCTTTACTTGATCCACGCTCAACACGAGCATTGCTCATTAAAGAATCAAGAGCTATTATATGGGACGAATTCCCAATGACAAATAGGCGCTTATAGAGGCAGGTTGACATCTCGCCTTCGAGAAAGATCACGAACCACAGACCTACCTTTTGGAGGAAAGATATTCATCGCAGCAGGAGACTTTAGACAACCTGCACCCATCGTAAAAAAGGCAGGGAAGACCGCAACAATAAATGCCTCCATAATATCCTCATCTTTATGGGACCACTTCGATGTCCTCCAACTTAATGAACCAAAGAAGAAATGCAGCGGAATCTCGAGCTCATACGTTTTAGCCGATGCTATTGGTGAAGGCGAGCTACTAGAAAACATTCCCGACATTATTCAAGACAACTATCACCATCCGGGGCGCCATTAACTTTCTCTACAACCAAGATATACTCAGCAAACCTCGAGCATGAAAAAAGAGCCTTCTTATCTCCGAAAAACATCACTGTCGACGCATTTAATAATTGCATCCTACAAATGCTTCCAGGGTATCCAAAGTTCTACTTCAGTGTTGATCGACTCACAGAAAATGATCAAGTTATAGAAGATCACCCAATGGCAACAACGGACTTCCTCAACGGTTATAAACACCCAGCACTTCCTCAACATGAACTTCAATTAAAGCCAAACACAATATGCCACTTGACAAAGACACTCGACAGAGATAGAGGATTAGTAAAAAATGCGAGAGTAATGGTATGTTCAACGCATAATAGATTCGTCACTGTCAAGCTACTTACAGATGACCCACAACATCATGGAAACATTCACCCTATCTCCCGAGTCGATTTTTTCACTCAACCAGATGATCGACCATGGACAATTCACAGACGACAGTTGCCATTACGTCCAGCATACTCAACGACATTCAATAGCTGTTTAGGGCTCACACTCGACAAAATAGTCTTGGATCTAATGAAAGTCTTTGGCGCGACGGACAATCAGTATCAAAGACTGAACCATGTCACGAAGAAAAGAGGGCGTACTAATCCTCCTAGGCGCCAACAACCTTATAATGGACTACAACGAATGTCGCCTACAAAGAACTCTTGCCATAAAAGCCCAAAAAAAAAAAAAAAACATTCCATCCACGCCGACGATGTAGGCGGAGCACCGACATCTCAGAATATCGATGCTCCCCCTACACCGTCGGCCCTGCACCATTGGTTATATCTGGGTTTGATTCCCAGGGGTGCAACAAAAACTTAAAAAAAAGGGCATGCCGCCCCCAAACTCCTATCTATATCCAGCTGTCACAACGAAAAAAACACTGCCCTGGCTTCAACTTCCAGAGGTCCAATAAAAATTTGAAAAAAAAAAGACAATGCCCTCAAAGTCATATCTATACCCAACTCCCACTATAAAATGGCACTGGCTTGGCCATGACGCTAAATTCTTGTATATGGTATGATTATTTGATAACACAATGAAATCATTTTTAGAATTGGCATTTGTTCGTCATAGTTATTGAGTAATAAACTTGTGCAATAATATCTTTATCCTAAGATTGTCGTTCATTGTGTTCGTTATTATTCCATCAAATACACATAAGATTATTGTTTATAAATTTTATTCTTTCTTTTATAAAGCATTTGCCGAATTCTCAATATTTATGAGAGATACATTGATGCTATAATGATATTGAGTAGAGCAACATGCGCAGGTAATAAACAGTTGAATGCAAGAGCGTCAATTACTACTTTATGACCTACAATTGCATAATTTAGCTTAAGAAAAATAGACATAGACACGTGGATAGGATTAAAAGGATTTTCATTGACCACACCCACTAATTCATTAACTACAACTTCAACTGGTGGTGTTGGTGCTTCTAATAGTGGTAATGCTTTTGAGATTTTTGAGGATATTAAGTTTATCACTAGGGCAGATCATGAGAGATATGTTGTGGGGACTCTGCTTTTTAAAGTCCATCAAAAGACCCTAACTGAAATTAATAGAGTACGTGAAAAAGTTTAAAATGCAGAACCTGTAACAGTGTGGAAAGCGTTTGTTGATATCAAAACACAAATATTATAAGGAATTGGAAACATAAAACATATGGCAATTGACGAAGTACGGAATTCCATTCCCGAATAGAATATAAAAGTTGGGCATTATGAGTCGCTTCACTTTCGATTGGCCTTCACTACTCTTTTGCAATGGCTCGGTTACATACTTTTGGTCTTATTTAACTGGAGGATTGGGAGAATTTTGGAGGACTGTTTCTTCCATATAATACCCAAGAGAGTGAGTACAATAAGAAAATGCAAAAAAGTATGGCGCTCACCAAATTGCAAATCCTACACTAGGAGAGTTAAGGAAATAGCTTGAAGAAGCAAAAGTGCAATATCCAGTTAAATGTGACTTTAAAAATGGAAAAAAATATATAGTTGAAAAATTGTATAAACATGATATAGTTTACCCGTGGGATACATGGAATGCATTTGATGGTGTTCGCCTGGAGCTAACATATTTTTTCATAGAGTATTTGTTGCGGATATTTATCAGAGAGAAAATAAAGATATGACTCTAAGCACAGTAGATGAGATTGTTGAAAAGAGAAAAGAAAGTTTAATATTATTAATGGTAATTTGCGATCAGACAATTGATGCAATGTACAAGGCAATTTTACAGGAAATATTGACAGAGAATTGCTTATGCACACAATATGCGCCTTCTTAGTAAGCGCAAATATGAAGATATTGCGTCTTATATAATTGTATGGTTTTTTTTTTCCATAAGGTCATTTGTTTTTCAAAGGACAGATGATTACCTCCAAACTCAAATATTATGGGTAATTTCATCGAATTTCATGAAAGATTTGGAGCTTCTTACGAGATTATGGACAAACTTGTTGTTGGCAAATTTCTGAAACTAATTTTATTTTTCTTTAAGCCTGAAGAGTTATGGGCATAGGTACAATTCCTTTGTTTTTGTTTATTTATTTGTTACTTTCATTTTATATGCTATATATTGTTGCGCCTCTTTTTCCTATTTAAAGATTGCGGATATTTATGTGAACATTGCAAGAGGGGATTCAGAGAACGTCTTTCCGAAGGCCATCTATTGTGACGGGCGCTCTTACATGGATGAGGTCGACTTTTTTTTTTCCATGTATCAAATCATATCATTACAGCAAAGCAATTAGCTAACTTGCATAATGTTTGTTAATTTCGTCTCAACTTCCAATATACTTTGAAAAGACGCTTTTTTTACATTTTTGTTATTATGGCATTACATGTGATGTTTGTTTTATGTTGGTTATTTGGATGCCACAATATTCCATACTTTAGTAAATGCAGTTTTTACTTGTTCATATATTGTACATAACTGACATGGCCATAAGTAAGCAAATTGAAACATTCAATTAGTGTATAGTGTAAAAATATTATTTTGACATGGCATTTTTGGCACTTTGATATGGACATATATATGATGGAAAAGCGTTATTTTCGTGATCTTTTAAGAAAATCTACCGAAATCGGGTTTTAGTTGAGGTATAGTTAGATAAGAATACGTTTCTTTTGTTTGATTTGTGACCTTTGCTTTTTTTTTCTTAAATCGTAAAATATACTATTTATAATTCATAAATTCAATTATGTAAATGATAAATAATTTTTACTAACTATACTTCATAAAGTCAGTTGAAAATTTCACGTCTATGAAATATATTATTTGTTAAATATTTAAAAGTTATTGGTTGTCAAACTTTTAAGAGAATCTGTAAAGCTTATTTTCTTATATATTGTTTTTCTACTGAAAAAATTCAATGCTTTTTGAGTGCATAATGGTAACAGTGCAAGGGCCAAAAGGTACATGATCAAGCCGGTTAGCATGATACACTGTTAGCATGATAAGTGTAACAGTGCAAGGGCCAAAAGGTACATTGGGCTTCTCGGTTTATCACCAATCGCCTAATGTATACCTTTTGCCCAAAAGATCAAAAGAGCATAGGAAGGAAAAAAAGCACAGTTTGAACTAATGGGAGAGAGCTAACTCAACCTAGTTACAGTAATAACCATGAGCAAAATGTAAATAATCCTTATAAGGACCACTATTTAGATAAAATATCTGTATTTAGGGGTATCAAAAACCCAAAATGATAGTCATGAAAATCAAAGCACTTATAATGAAGATAAGTGCAATGTGTATCGAGAAAAAAAAACCCTTCCAAAACTAAGTAAGCGACTTCACATACATTTATTTTTATCAAGAAAAATCACATCATACCTTGTTTGCTCGATTTAAGGCATAAGCTCATCATTTTAAGAATGAAACGGGTCCTTATGCAATCTTCCAGAAAAATATCTTGTGTGCATGCAAACCGCCTTTCGTGTAAGAAGAGCACATCTATGCAGGTGTTTACAGTAGTCTTTGGACCGTCCTTAAAGAAGCAACTCCAACTCGACTTATTTAGGTATGGGAAATACTAGTCAAGACAGAATTTTACGAGCAAAGAAGGTCTCATAGAAAATCATAGAGGCGAGCCCGGCCAAAACCGAATGGGATATCCAGGCGCCCACCCATAATAGAGTTCGAGCAAGGTTAGGTATTTTTGTAGGGACACAATTTCTATGTAAAGACGGTCACCGAAAATCATAGGGCATAGCCCAAAGAATACATGCCGGATATCAAGGCTCCCACCCATCATAAATTTCGGGACAAGTTAGGCATTTTGGGAGGAGAAGAATATTACCAGAGGAAAAACAATTTTAGAGGAAAATGGTGAAGGTAAAATCTTACCTTAATGCGGTGCCAAGAAGGTCTTCTTAGAGCCCAAACACATCTATCTTTGAGGTCACCCGATATTAAGCAAATCTATGCTGAGGTCACCGGATATTAAGCACCCTCCCATTATAAATATCAAGATAGATGATTTCCTTATATATGACATGGCACCAATTTGATCCGAAGCTGGAACAGTTAAACCTGAGTTAACTTGATACATGAGCTGACTGGATACTGTGAGTACAATAGCATCCAATGGCCCTTCTACCTATGTGGATAACATTTACCCCAATAGAATAAATTTTGGGGTTACCCATGCCCCAAGTATAACCAATGCTAACAAGCAGCATGCATACAAAAAAAATCCTACCTCCTACCGTAAGGAGAGGCAAATATACTTCCTGCAACACAGTTTTCATAGGGGAGGCAGACCCCTACAAAAGCAGGAATCATGCCTCACCTTATGAGAACTGTTTGCCAATACTTGAAAAAATAGAAATGCGAAAGAAATGATTAAATACCTTAAGAAGCTCTCATTTCTTTCATGTACGAGAACCATGGAGACTCATTCGATGTTTGGGATGTTAATCTCCCTACCGTGCTTAAGCACACTCCTTTGAGTTCCCATCCTGCAAACTTGCAAACTCCCACTGGAGTCAAACAACTATCATATTGTCATATGGATTATAGACCTCATAAGAGATATATAATGTGTAAGCTGTGTGGCAAAGCCCAGTAGCATTTTTGGCCAAGTGGCAGTGTTGGACAACAGTCCATGTATGTATGTAACGCCAAATGGCACATCGTGCCAAATGGACAGTAGCTGCCAAATTAAGCTGTCAACACAGTTTTCATAGTTTTCATAGGGCTGACAGATCCCTTAAGAGACTCTGATTTCTTTCCTGTAATAGAAGTTTAGAACGAAAGTAATTTTATCCCACATTGAGAAGTAGTTATTGAGATCTTGCATAAGCTCCATGAATCCAACAGAATTCCAGCAAATACCCTATCATCAGACGACCACGTGAACTTAAGCCCAAAGACTATGTAGGAAACACGTTGATTCAAAGCCCATCCATATTTTAAATATCAAGCCAAGAGGCAGTGTTGGACAAAGGTCCATCTATGTATGTTAGGCTATATGCACCCTGTGCCAAATGGCAAGACAAATGGCACACTGCCAGATATCCAGCTGCGTGATATTGGACATCAGTCCATTCATATGTAATCAGATCAACTTGATCTGGCACCCTGTGCCGAATGGCAAGGTCAAGTGGCACACTGCCAAATATCAAACTAAGCAGCAGTATTGGACATCAGTCCATGTATATGTATCAGATCCAAAGGCCTGTGCCTAATGGCAGGACAAAGGTCACACTGCCAAATGGCAAACAAGGTCTATACAGCATTTTTTAGGATACTCTATGTTGTGTTGGTGATAAGCCCAACTCACAAGTCTGAGGATTCCAAGCGGAAGTTCCATTTGGATTGACCTCCTCTTGATTATCAAAATCATCCCGCATTTATGCAACCATAGATAAGAGGATGAAATTTTAAAGCAAAAGCGAAGAGATCGAGAATATCTCACAAATAATTACTTCAAATACCTGTAAACCTCTACCAAGAAAGTTTGGCAGCACTGGTAAGACCAATGCACAGAAGTGTCATAAAAAAAACCGGCTTGAACTAGTTAATCCTAGCACAAACATCAGCATTGGTCAATCCATTTTTGTCTTATCCGGCCATACAAGAACAAAGAAGTCCAAGATGGTACCATTCTTCCAAGGTATCTGATTCTGAGATATTTAAATCCAAGACCAGCCTAAGCCCATTAGACTATACTGGTGCCCAAAGGTCCAAATAAAATAGGCTATTGTGCTTAATTCCTAATGTACACAATAACAATTAGAGCCATACGGGTATAACCCTTGTCAACAGAATATAGATAATACACCCTATACTCTGAACCATACATTTTATTCACACTATATCGTTTTTGCACACATATGCAGCAGGGAACATACATGATATTTCAAATGGAGTTAGGAGAAGATCTTCAGACAAATGAGCATTTGGAACTCCAAATATTTTTCTTGTGCATTTAATTCAGAATATAACTTAGAGACTTAAAAGTATTTTAATACAAAGGAGTAGCATCTAATAGCGAAGCCTCCAGCTCTATACATCTCAAAGATAAGACTAACAACTCTTTGGGCTATAACTGCTACAAGTTCCCTTTGAAAAATTCCAATGTGCCGAGCAAACGGCCCGACTGTTATAGCATAACAAACAAGATGCGACCAAGAATTGACTTCCAAAAAGGTTATAATTTATGTGAGAACTTAGAACATATTTCCTAAAAAATACCGGCTAAGCGTCCACTTGTAGTTGTATAGAAGTTAAAATAAGCAACAAAGTACCTTTGCAACATATCAAAATGTAAATACAAGGCTTGTGAATAGGCTTGGTTTCCCAAGCGTGACATGCAAATCCATGTACTTGTAGGTAAATTAATATCTTCAAGTCATTCGGATCAAATCATCTTCTATAAATGCGAACTTTCCGGCTCATCACGAAACCCTTTTGAACAAAAGGGATATATTAGGAAGAGAAGCCCACACTGCGACCAAACAATACAACATTAGCATGATAATGGTAGCGAGTGCAAGAAACAAAAGGTACATTGGGCTTCTCGGTTTATCACCGATCGCCCTAATGTATACCTTTTGCCCAAAAGATCAAAAGAGCATAGGACGGAAAAAAAAAGCAGTTTGAACTAATGGGAGAGAGCTAACTCAACCTAGTTCTGATAATAACCATGAGCAAAATGTAAATAATCCTTATAAGGACCACTATTTAGATAAAATATCGTATTTAGGGGTATCAAAAACCCAAAATGACAGTCATGAAAATCAAAGCACTTATAATGAAGATAAGTGCAATGTGTATCGAGGAAAAAAACCCTTCCAAAACTAAGTAAGCGACTTCACATCCGTTATTTTTATCAAGAAAAATCAACATGGTACCTTGTTTGCTTCAGATTTAAGGCATACGCTCATCATTTTAAGAATGGCTGGGTCCTTATGCAATCTTCTAGAAAAATATCTTGTGTGCATGCAAGCGCCTTCTTTGTGTAAGAAGAGCACATCTATGCCGTGTTTACTTGAGTCTTTGGACCGTCCTTAAAGAAGCAACTCCAACTCGGCTTATTTATTTATGGGAAATACTAGTCAAGGCAATTCCCGAGCAAAGAAGGTCGCAGCTAGAAAATCATAGGGCGAGCCAACAAAACCAATAGGATATCCAGCCCACCCATAATAGAGTTCGAGATAGGTTAGGTATTTTTGTAGGGACACAATTTCTATGTAAAGGCGATCGAAAATCATAGGGCATAGCCCAAACAATACATACCGGATATCAAGGCTCCCACCCATCATAAATTTCGGGACAAGTTAGGCATTTTTAGGAGGAGAAGAATATTACAGGAAAAACAATTTTAGAGGGAAAATGGTGAAGGTAAAATCTTACCTTAATGCGGTGCGCAAGAAGGTCTTCTTAGGTGAGCCGAGCACATCTATCTTTGAGGTCACCCGATATTAAAAGCAAATCTATCTTTGAGGTCACGGATATTAAGCACCCTCCCATTATAAATATCAAGAGATGATTTCCTTATATATGACATGGCACCAATTTGATCCGAAATTTGGAGCAGTTAAACACGAGTTAACTTGATACATGAAATTTGGATCTTGTGAGTACAATAGCATCCAATGGCCCTTCTACCTATGTGGATAACATTTACCCCAATAGAATAAATTTTGGGGTTACCCATGCCCCAAGTATAACCAATGCTAACAAAAGCATGCATACAAAAAAAAAAAAAAAAAAAAACATTCCATCCACCTTGACGATGTAATGAGCAATCGACATCTCGAATATCGATGCTCCCCTACACTGTCGGGCCTGCACCATTGGTTATATCCGGGTTTGATTCGGGGTGCAACAAAAACTTAAAAAAGGGCATGCCGGCCCCAAACTCCTATCTATATCCAGCTGTCACAACGAAAAAAACACTGCCCTGGCTTCAACTTCCAGAGGTCCAATAAAAATTTGAAAAAAAAAAGACAATGCCCTCAAAGTCATATCTATACCCAACTCCCACTATAAAAATGGCACTGGCTCCGCCAGCGCTAAATTCTTGTATATGGTATGATTATTTGATAACACAATGAAATCATTTTTAGAATTGGCATTTGTTCGTCATAGTTATTGAGTAATAAACTTGTGCAATAATATCGTAAAAAAGGCAGGGAAGACCGCAACAATAAATGCCTCCATAATATCCTCATCTTTATGGGACCACTTCGATGTCCTCCAACTTAATGAACCAGTAAGAAATGCAGCAGATACTGAGCTCATACGTTTCGTCGATGCTATTGGTGAAGGCGAGCTACTAGAAAACATTCCACTGACATTATTCAAGACAACTATCACCATCCAGGACGCCATTAACTTTCTCTACAACCAAGATATACTCAGCAAACCTGAGCTTTGCGAAAAAAGAGCCTTCTTATCTCCGAAAAACATCACTGTCGACGCATTTAATAATTGCATCCTACAAATGCTTCCAGGGTATCCAAAGTTCTACTTCAGTGTTGATCGACTCACAGAAAATGATCAAGTTATAGAAGATCACCCAATGGCAACAACGGACTTCCTCAACGGTTATAAACACCCAGCACTTCCTCAACATGAACTTCAATTAAAGCCAAACACAATATGCCACTTGACAAAGACACTAATGAGAGATAGAGGATTAGTAAAAATCACGAGAGTAATGGTATGTTCAACGCATAATAGATTCGTCCTTTGTCAAGCTACTACGGATGACCCACAACATCATGGAAACATTCACCCTATCTCCGTCGATTTTTTTCACTCAACGGATGATCGACCATGGACAATTCCGCGGGACGGCGGTTGCCATTCGTCAGCATACTCAGCGACATTCAGCCATTTGTTTAGGGCTCACACTCGACAAAATAGTCTTGGATCTCTAACCGGAAGTCTTTGCGCCTACGGACAATTTGTATGCGGCAAAGAACCGTGTCTGAAGAAAAGAGGGCGTACTAATCCTCCTAAGCGCCAACAACCTTACCACAGGACTACAGCGAATGTAGATCTACAAAGAACTCTTGCCATAAAGCGGTCGTACCCAAAAAAAAAAAAAAACATTCCATCCACGCAAGACGATGTAGGCGGAACCCGCACATCTCGGAATATCGATGCTCCCCCCCTACCGTCGACCTACCACCGTGGTTATATCACGGGTTTGATTCGGGGGTGCAACAAAACTTAAAAAAGGCATGCAGCCCCCAAACTCCTATCTATATCCGGTGTCTAGCAGAAAAAACACACTGCCACGGCTTCAACTTCGAGGTCCAATAAAAATTTGAAAAAAAAAAGACAATGCCCTCAAAGTCATATCTATACCCAACTCCCACTATAAAAATGGCAGCTCCATGCCCTAAATTCTTGTATATGGTATGATTATTTGATAACACAATGAAATCATTTTTAGAATTGGCATTTGTTCGTCATAGTTATTGAGTAATAAACTTGTGCAATAATATCTTTATCCTAAGATTGTCGTTCATTGTGTTCGTTATTATTCCATCAAATACACATAAGATTATTGTTTATAAATTTTATTCTTTCTTTTATAAAGCATTTGCCGAATTCTCAATATTTATGAGAGATACATTGATGCTATAATGATATTGAGTAGAGCAACATGCGCAGGTAATAAACAGTTGAATGCAAGAGCGTCAATTACTACTTTATGACCTACAATTGCATAATTTAGCTTAAGAAAAATAGACATAGACACGTGGATAGGATTAAAAGGATTTTCATTGACCACACCCACTAATTCATTAACTACAACTTCAACTGGTGGTGTTGGTGCTTCTAATAGTGGTAATGCTTTTGAGATTTTTGAGGATATTAAGTTTATCACTAGGACAGTCATGGAGAGATATGTTGTCGGGGACTCTGCTTTTAAAGTCCATCAAAAGACCCTAACTGAAATTAATAGAGTACGTGAAAAAGTTTAAAATGCAGAACCTGTAACAGTGTGGAAAGCGTTTGTTGATATCAAAACACAAATATTATAAGGAATTGGAAACATAAAACATATGGCAATTGACGAAGTACGGAATTCCATTCCCCGAATAGAATATAAAAGTTGGGCATTATGAGCTGCTTCACTCGATTGGCCTTCACTACTCTTTTGCAATGGCTCGGTTACATACTTTTGGTCTTATTTAACTGGAGGATTGGGAGAATTTTGGAGGACTGTTTCTTCCATATAATACCCAAGAGAGTGAGTACAATAAGAAAATGCAAAAAAGTATGGCGCTCACCAAATTGCAAATCCTACACTAGGAGAGTTAAGGAAATAGCTTGAAGAAGCAAAAGTGCAATATCCAGTTAAATGTGACTTTAAAAATGGAAAAAAATATATAGTTGAAAAATTGTATAAACATGATATAGTTTACCCGTGGGATACATGGAATGCATTTGATGGTGTTCGCCTGGAGCTAACATATTTTTTCATAGAGTATTTGTTGCGGATATTTATCAGAGAGAAAATAAAGATATGACTCTAAGCACAGTAGATGAGATTGTTGAAAAGAGAAAAGAAAGTTTAATATTATTAATGGTAATTTCGCGATCGGACAATTGATGCAATGTACAAGGCAATTTCACGGGGAAATATTATTGAGAATTGCTTATGCACACAATATCGCCTTCTTAGTAAGCGCAAATATGAAGATATTGCGTCTTATATAATTGTATGGTTTTTTTTTTCCATAAGGTCATTTGTTTTTCAAAGGACAGATGATTACCTCCAAACTCAAATATTATGGGTAATTTCATCGAATTTCATGAAAGATTTGGAGCTTCTTACGAGATTATGGACAAACTTGTTGTTGGCAAATTTACGAAACTAATTTTATTTTTCTTTAAGCTTTGAAGAGTTATGGGCATAGGTACAATTCCTTTGTTTTGTTTATTTATTTGTTACTTTCATTTTATATGCTATATATTATTTGCGCCTCTTTTTCCTATTTAAAGATTGCGGATATTTATGTGAACATTGCAAGAGGGATTAGGAGAGCGTCTTTAGAAGGCCATCTATTGTGATGAGCTCTTACATGGATGAGGTCGACTTTTTTTTTTTTTTTCCATGTATCAAATCATATCATTCTGACAAAGCAATTAGCTAACTTGCATAATGTTTGTTAATTTCGTCTCAACTTCAATATACTTTGAAAAATTTGTTTTTTACGTTTTTGTTATTATGGCATTACATGTGATGTTTTTTTATGTTGGTTATTTGGATGCCACAATATTCCATACTTTAGTAAATGCAGTTTTTACTTGTTCATATATTGTACATAACTGACATGGCCATAAGTAAGCAAATTGAAACATTCAATTAGTGTATAGTGTAAAAATATTATTTTGACATGGCATTTTTGGCACTTTGATATGGACATATATATGATGGAAAGCGTTCTTTCTTCGTGATCTTTTAAGAAAATCTACCGAAGTCGGTTTTAGTTGAGGTATAGTTAGATAAGAATACGTTTCTTTTTGTTTGATTTGTGACACTGCCACTTTTTTTCTTAAATTGTAAAATATACTATTTATAATTCATAAATTCAATTATGTAAATGATAAATAATTTTTACTAACTATACTTCATAAAGTCAGTTGAAAATTTCACGTCTATGAAATATATTATTTGTTAAATATTTAAAAGTTATTGGTTGTCAAACTTTTAAGAGAATCACGTAAAGCTTATTTTCTTATATATTGTTTTTCTCTTGAAAAATTCAATGCTTTTGAGTTTTTGGTTCATATTATAGCAAGTTTGCCAATGTTTGACATTGAACCTTATATTATATAAATTGGTAACTACTTTTAGAATATTACATAATCTGTATATATATTGTAGAATTCTTAAACTATTAAAAAGTCATGGTAGAGAATTGATAAATAAATAAATATGAATTAAGAAACTTAAAATATTTTAATAAAAAAAGCCATTCCAGTGAATGGTTAATAATTTTTCTCTATTTCCATTTGAGCGACACTTCTTTACTTGGCCATTCTTGTGCATGCCTAAAAATAATGTTCATGTCTAGATTCGAGAATGGTACGACAACATTCAAATTTAATTCATGGTAGACAACAGTTTGTAGATAACCACACAATGGAATAGGAATAGGTATAAATGTAAAAATAGACATCTTTGTACGCCTATAAATATAAAAGTAGACATCTTGGCAAGCTCTAGTTGATCAAGCAAATGCAAGTTATATATAAAGAATAAAAGACTACTCTTAACACCATGACTCTGGAAGAGAATCATTATTAGGACTATTAGCAATAGAATGAGCAAGATATAGCTACCACAAAATCCGCAACATGTAATTCAAGTAGAGAATCCTCCGGGTTCTTTGAAGATGGCCAAAACTTTTAGATTAACCTATGGGCTTTGAAGATGGCCAAAATCCTATCTTAGTTCATGTTAGAGTTTGGAAGCTAGCCGATTGCTCTTGGTATTGAATTCTTGGAGCTACGGCAAGGCCTTTGTTTGGTATTCAAAGCATTATCATTTCTTGTTTGATTTTTGTTTCTTTGTCCTTAGAAATGTTTGTCATGCATATGATATACCATCTAGTGTATTATAGAGCATTATTACTTCTTATTATCATGTTCAAGAAGTGCTAGAGGCTTGGGAGATATCTGGGCCTCTGGTTTGCTTTCCTTGTGTGAGGGGATACATCTGTTTGAACTGCACATGGTATAGCCAATGCATCTTTCCCATGAGCTGGATATTAGGATAATTGAGGTTGATGAATTTCTTAACAGTGTGAATTGTGTGGTAGATTAAGTGCTTTTTTTCATAGTTAGCAGAAGTGCTTGGTGATATCAATGCATGTCTTGATCTATGGCTGACGATTATGGATCATGGAATTTATAGGCCGACAACAAGTCAACTATTTATATTCGGTTTTTATGAGCAGGATCAGCGTATTGATGACTAGATAGCAAGAAAATATGAGTTGTGGAGAAACCTATGAACAGTCATTTGCACTCAACTGCATTGGTTTTCTTATTTCATTCTGTTGTGTTTTGTTTTAGGCTATGGTAAAGTCCATTTTGGAGCTATGCATTGTCCTATACTGTAAAGATGGTGCTGAGGTGATGGCTACATCTTCTTCTATTTTCTTTTTTTCCTTCTTGTTCTTGTGCTTCGTGGTTGTGCTCCTATGATTGATATAAATTTTACTATTAATATGATGTTTGGTTTCCAATGGAACATGTATTATCTTTTTTTTTTTTTTAATTGAAGGCTATTTAGTTGAATATACAAAAAAACTTTTTTCAAGGGAAGTATAACCCTGGAGAAAATTCAAGTCTGTGCTGATTATAAAGTCACAGAGATCAAAAAGTTCTTAGACATAAGCTAGTGAACTGATTTGAGGTTCTGATTTGTGCGCTTTCTTGCCTTCCCTTTGACAATAGTGTGAAGGTGCAATAGATGCACATGCAGGTATCCGCCTTAGCCATGTTATATCTTCCTTTTGCATCTTTGGCATTGCATAGCAGCTCCCTACATATATCTAAATTCTGGTCTTGGCGACAACGCGAGATACAAAAGGTTTTCTCCATGCTTGTGAGGTGTCGGCTTGACTCTAAAGAATTTTATCCACTCCTTGTTTTTGTGTCAGCCCCTGTTTTTCTTCCATTTGAGTCTCCTAGTCATTAGAAATAGAGTATTTGCAACAACACCCGGATCACCCATTAATACTTAAGATCCAATTGATATCATACAATACACACCTTGATCCCCTCAGGAGAATGATTTCATAATTAAAAATGAAGGCATTCCTTCCTTTCCACATCCTCCAAAGGAGGATGTAAATCCTCCAGTCAGTCGGGTTATTGGGCATGAAGAAATCCCTTCTCACTCACGACTACCAAGTTTTGACCAAGGATATCGAGAGGCTAGCTCAATATCCATTCCGACCATATAGGCATGACACGAAGAGGTGATTCTCGTCTTCCTTGTCGGCAAGACACACATCACATATATCCAAATTAGTCATAGATAATGAAACCTCTTACGGTTGTTTGCCGGGCCTGCGTGCGAGTTGCCACATGAAAGCCTTGATCTTGATTGATGGGCTGCTCCACATGAAATCTAAATTCTTTACGGCATTGTCAGGGAGACCCCCATTTTAGGTGAGCGGTGATCTCTTGTTGACTCATCAAAGAATCGTAGGCCGGCTGACCTTGTATCGGTTTTACCATTGTGATTACGGGAAGGGACTCTTAATAGACACAAAGCGGCCCGGATAGGCTTGTCATTCATCCGGCCGGTATACAATGGTTTGAAGAATAGGGAGGGTAGCCGACCATAGGAACAATATCGGACTACCCGTAAAAAGAAATGTACACAGGCAATATATAGAAGGGTAATGGCGACAACTTCTCGGGATAAAAAACCCGCCCTTTTGGGTTTTCGAGGAAAACCCTAATGAGAAATGGTCGCCAACAACCTTGAATGTGTTGCCCGGAAAACCGAAGAAGATGGATTGATGGCGAACACAAACATAGCCGGACCCCCGAAGACAGCAGAAGTCCCGAATGTGTTGCCTGGAGAGCCGCCAAAGATGGTGGAAACATGTCGATGGCGAAGCCAAGAAAGCAGGACCCCAAAACGACGGCAGATAACCTGCAGCAACTCAAAAGAACCCTAAAAAAATACCCGTGAAACGGTTAGAAAGAACTAACATGCATGGCATGGACAAGGCAAGCCGCACACTCAAAACCTGCAAAAAAGAGCAAATTAGAACATAAAAAGCAGCACCCAGAAAGTAAAGAAGCATCACCCAGCGGGTGGAAAACAACTATGCGTCACCCTCAAGGTGGAAAATAAATAGCATCACCCTCAAGGTGGAAATAAATAGCATCACCCTCAAGGTGGAAAATAAATAGCATCACCCTCAAGGTGGAAATAAATAGCATCACCCTCAAGGTGGAAACAAATAGCATCACCCTCAAGGTGGAAACAAAATGGCGTCACCCTCAAGGTGGAAACAAATAAGCGTCACCCTCAAGGGTGGAAACAAATAGCTTCACCCTCAAGGTGGAAATAAATAGCATCACCCACAGGTGGAGAAAGCATCACCCAACGGGTGGAAAATAACATATGAAAAATGACATGATAGCGATGCAAGAAACATTATTATAATAAATGCAAAGTGAACAATATAAAAGCAGTGGCGTCCCCGCGGACAGGCGGGGAAGGGAGGAAGCTTCGAGAGAAGGAGGAAAGCTTTGTGAGAAGCCAGCCGATAACCAGTCTGAAGAGGAAAAGAGCCTTATATAATGGCTCGTCCCTCCGAGAATAGCGATCAGAGGGCTCGGATCGATGCGATCTCAGGAAGGGACTATAATAGACACAAAACCGACCGACTACCGAGAGAACTTCCTAACTATAAGCCTAGCCGCCCTTGAAACCTCAAATGTTGAGGCGGGTCCGCGAAGCAATAGCGAGAGTGGGAAGAAGAGGATCGCCGACAGCGAGTGAGCCAGTTTTGCATACATGTAGAACCCGAAGGAATGAATATGAAAAAGGTTGTAGACATGGTAGCACAAACAAGAGCAAGGTTAAGAGAAAAAATTAAGGTGAAGGTTAATGTAAATCAACATAAATCGAGCAAATTAAAATTAATCGAAATTAAGATTAAGGTTAATGTTAAAGAGGGTGAAGTAGTCAAAAAGAGGTTATGGCCAATGAAAAAGAGAAGATCGGGGTCAAAGCGCTAAGGTCAAGATGAGGTGCAAGGAGGTAAGCCGGATAGTAGAGAGGGATAAGCGAAAATACAATGACTAGGTAAAGTGGCCGGATTATAAATAAAGCTAGGGCCATATGGAGGGTCTGAAATACTAAAGCAAAAACATAGTAGTGGATATGATAAAGGAACCAAAAGCACAAGAAATATCGGAAGGAACATGTTAGAAAAGAAGGTCTGTTGAAATGTAAAATATAAAAGAACGCCTAAGGATAAGGCCGAATGAATGTGCATGGCCAGGGGCAAATTTGCACAACAACGAAACGCATAAGCGATGTGGCGATTAGTAATAAGGAAAATCAACAATACATGAAAAGAGAAGATAGCATCACCCGGAGGGCGTCAAAAGCGGGTGGAAGAAAAAACCGTGATAAATAGAAATTTGACGTCTAGCCAAATAGGTTACATGAAGGAACATCACCAAAAAATAAAAACCCAATAGGAAACTAGATATCAGGTGTGAATAAGTGCATAGATAAGAGACCCAACAATGTCCGAAATGCAATTTGCCCAAAAAACCAATTCCAACGTAACCTATAATTCCATTTTCAAAATGTCAAATGCATAAAGACCGACTTAAAAATATGCCCTAAACCAGAGAATAAAAACAAAGTATACCAATGTCTGAAGTCTAGTAGTCTAAATAGCAAGAGGCAAGCACCAGACAAGGGGACAGAAGGGAAATCAAGCAAGCACGGAGCACGAGCACAGCCTGCAGGGTCGCATATGCCTCCCATGTCGCAAAATTGCAATGTGGTGCCAAACGCAATATGCATCGTATCCAGATAAAGTTAAATAGCAATACCATGCACAAAATTAGAATGTGGCCAATATAACACCTTGTGGACAACAAGGTAGGACACCCCACATCTAGATAAAGAGAAGCATAAAAATGAAAGATAATCCAATAGAAACCCATGTCGAAAAATCTCCACGCAGTGCCAAACGCAATATGCATCCTATCGAGATAAAGCCAAATAGCAGATATGCCAATAATGATCATACCAAAATAGAAAAAGATCCACTACAAGTGCAAAAACCCACAATAGACAGCTAGAAATGGATTGCTCGAGAGAACTAGAATCACGCAAAACTAGCACCATGCACAAAAAAGGAATGTGCCCAATATAACACCTTGTATACAATGTTCCACGTAAGATACTCCCTATCAAGACAAAGAGAAGCATAAAAAGGAAGATGATCCAAGTGTGGTGATGTCAGAAGACAAATAATACCATATGCGTAAAACCATAAATAAGGGCCCTAATAGGAACGCTGGCAAACGAGGGACGAGATGGAGGAAGAGGATGGAGGCGTGTTAGTACCAGTCAAAAGGAAGGCAAGAAGGGAATTGAGACGAAAGTCAATTCGGATCCCAACGAAAAACGAAATTGAGGCGTAAGTAGTCAAAGGTGAGATTATGGCGAAGGAAAAGGAAGAGATGGAGGTCAAAACGCCAAGGTGGGGTTGGAAGGGAAGGAGATCGGCCATATGGTAAATGTGGAACAAGATGAGGAGAGCGAAAATGCGAAGATCTGGTTCAGGATAGGATAGGAGAAATTAGTGGTGATGTTAGAAGACAAATAATACCATATGCGTAAATCCATGAATAAAGGCCCCAATAGGAAACATACTGTGGCAAACGAGGGACGAGTTTGAGGAAGAGGATGAAGACATGTTAGCACCGATCAAAAGGAAGGTCAAGAAGGAAATTGAGACAAAAGTTAATTTGGATCACAACGTAAAAGAAAAAATAAGGCGTAACTTCATAAACTATAAACCCAGCCGCCGCGAAACCGCCAAGTGTTGAGTCGGGTCACGAAGCACGTAGCGAGGGTGGGACGAAGAGGAGCGCCAACGACCGTGAGCGCGAGAAGAATTGGAACCTATAAAAGGCACCCATTAGCGGTTAAGGAGAAGAAGAACGTGCATAACAGTGAAGCGGCAAGCTGCACAACAACAAGCACTCAAATTGATGTGAGCGATTAGTAATGAGGAAAAATCAACAATACATGAAAAAGAGAAGATAGCATCACCTGGGGTGGAGAAAAAGCGTCACCCAGCGGATGGAAGAAAAAACATAATAAACAAAAAATTTTGTCCAGATATAGCTAAATAGCAAATATGATGCATAATGATAGCACAATGCACAAGGATAGCGAGCTAGAAATGAATTCCCCGGCAAATGATGTATAATGAGAGCACAATGCACAATGCACAATGATAGCACAAGGTACAGTGAAAAAAGATCTCAACAACCAGCTTTAGAATTAGGCAGGACTAGCACCCTGCACAAAATTAGGATGCGCTCAAGATAATACTACATGCACAATAACTCAATATACGCCCCATCTAGAGAAAGATAAGCATCAAAAATAAAAAATGATCCAATAGAAACCCCTGTCACAAAATTGCAATGGAGTGATGCAAATGAAATCATAATGACGACAGATATGAAAAAATTAGGACATTCACGTGATTTACAATCCCATGAAGGATCAATAAGAGAGTGCCGAATCTGAAAAACAAATAGAAAAAATCCATTCGAAGTGCAAAAAGCTCTCAATAGACAACTAGAAATAGATTTCCCGAGATAACTAGAATCATGCAGAACTAGCAGCATGCACAAAATTAGAATGTGCCCAATATAACACTGTGTGTGCAACAACTGAATATGTTCCACATCTAGATAAAAATAAGCATAAAAATGAAAGATGATCCAACAGAAATCCACGCCGCAAAATCGCAATGCAGTGCCAAATGCAATATGCATCAAATCCAGATAAAGACAAATAGCAAATATGCCAATGATGATAGCGCCAGAAAACCTATAATGGTAAAAAAACTTCAAGAACACGATGTCAAACCAGAATTTGCCAAATAAGTCATGCTTGTAACAAAAAATGCAATGCAACGTATTTTGTAAACACTATGTGAAGGTTGAATAAAAGAGAAATGATAGTGTTAAATAAGAGGTCATAAGGAAAATAATACGACATTGTGGAGCGAGGAAGAAATGCTGCAATATGAATAACACTGTTAATATTAAGAGGTTGAGGGAGAAGTGGCAGACATGTCAGTATAAATCAAGAGGAAGGTCAGGGGAGATGAAATTGAAATTCAATGTGGACCACATCGTGAATCCAGAAAAAGAAGTAGGATGGCTATGCACAAGCAGTTTATGTCAAATGTGAGGCCAAAGTCAAGGGGAGCTCAGATAAATCCCCTAAAACAATAGCCCAGAATAAATTGTCGGTTAAGGAAATGGATATGGGTATAGATGGATGTACGACCATGTATATACAAATCTCCTTGAATAGATGAGTATAAATGGATGAATAGAGTAGTTGAAACATGTGGAGTCGAAGGGAAATGTGAGGGTATAGCCAAGAGTCAAGAGGAGATGGAGGTCAAAGGAGCCAAATTGGGTGGGAATCGAATAAGGTTAGCCAGATAAGAGAGTAAAACAAAATCACACACCACTATTGTAAAAGCCACCCCATGGTATACAAGTCAAATCCCAATGCAAATAAACTAAGATGGAGCAACAAGCCATATACGTCATGCATGATATACCAGTAAATACGTGCATCAAAAGAATATGTCGGAACAATACTGCATCATTTAACAAATCGACAGATTTTCTGCATTCGTAAAAAAGAGGCAAACATAATATGGCCCAAGGAAAAACTATAGGTTTAAGCTCACCACCGGGTTTAAACACATATGCATAGAATCACCCAATTTAAACGAATTAATGCCAAGAACTGTGTATAGAAAAACGAAAGCCGACTAGAAAGGGAGGTCTGGCAAATCATGGAAAATAGCAAAATCGTCAAATGTATAGGAAAGATGCATATATCCCAAAAAATTGTTTTAGAAGCAGATGCACAAGAGTTGAAAATGCCTCACCTCAGAAGACATAATGTCGTTACAAAAATAATGAGAACAATGCTACTATATAGGAAAAAGGAAAAGTGAACAAAGGAAAAATGATGAAGAACAATATAGACATAGAATAAAGCATCGCCACAGAACCCATCATTAAGTTACCTGGATGAGTGAGGAACTTGTACAATAAAAACCACAAATGCATGCCCTAGGACCTAGGGTGCTCTGTAAAGAAAAATGATGACCAGGACATCTTATGTTGGCAAAAGATGAGCCGATTAGTATGAGTCAAGACCCGACCAAAAAAAGAATAACAATTTCAAGCTAAGGATTTGGGGAAGGGATTAAACATGCCAAGACGAAGGCACCTATGACTGGTTGGCTAGAAAAATGCCAGGCGAGCCGAGCTATGAAGAGGGGCGAGGAAAAAAAGGAAGGGCTAAATGGACTGTCGCTGAGCGGAGGGGCTAAGGAAAAAAGAAGGTTGAAGAAGGAAAATTGGCTAAGGCAATATGGGTGAGGATGTGGCACGTTGACATTGGCTAAGAAGGAAAGGCGGTGCATTATTAGTGAAGCATAGAGGGAAGGCAGCTGCATGGAAAAGACGAGCCTGGGGTCACAAGATGGCAAAGGGATTTGAGTCACGAAATGGAGTAAGAAAGGGGGCATAAACAATGAATGAGGACTGGCTAAAAAAAGGGTTGGAAGTGGGCTAAAGAAAACCATCGTAGGTGTAGAGAGAAAGAAGGCAAGTAGAAGGTAAAAAATAGATGGAGGAGACAACAAAAAAAACTGTCTGCGGCAAATGCCGCCCTGATCCAAACGGATGGTTCGAATTTCCTGATACCAAACAGATGCCGGCGCCCGTGCTGGAGTCGATGGGCTGGATGCCACCTCCGCGGCCCTGGGACGCCTGCCTTACAGTGATCCGCAGCTAAAGAACGGGAAATCGGCTGCTCCTCAGGCCTGCTATCAAACACCACCAGCAAAAAAGGACCTGAAAACACAGAAAACAGAAACAGAGGCCGAGAAGAGTTATGGCTGAGCGGCAGAAGCAGAGAAGAAGTCGGAATCAGGGTTGTCCTTGGCACCATCTATGAAAACTGCTTCCTGCACATGTTGCTATAAAATGATCTGAAACAAACAATGATGGATGGTAGAAAGGATATGTCAGGATCCATTGAGCTATCATATTTACATTCCCAACCCGATGAGGCAGCAAAATCCATCTGGATCTGAGCGATCATATTAACCCATCACAAAAGCAGCAAAATCCGGCTGGATCTGAAGCGAGCTTGCATGTAAGTGCCCGGATTCATCGCCGCTCATTTCTTGGGCTCATCATTCAGCTCAGAATTGGCATGCATCCGCATCAACGTAGCAGGCGGCAACAACCTCCACGAAACTTGCATCTTGATCCTGTAGGAATCGAAACTCCCAGGCATGCATCCGCAAGAGAAAGAAATATACGCATGATCATGATTATGTTTCTAGATGGATTCACCATGCACACAAAGAGGATGCAGCCCATTGCAGAGAAAACAAGAAAGTGCAAAAACAATAGAAGGATATGGAAAATATATAGGATCTCCAGAAGCTAAGTTAGTAACAATTTCAGCATCCCTTCTGAGATTGAATCCATTCAATTGGGGAATTCACGATACACAACCCAAAAACATCAAATAAAAATAAGAAATCGGAATGAATTGATCAATGCTTCCTAGTGGATTCACCATAGTCCAGCATGCATAACTTGAAAGCCTCGGATTGAACATAAAATAGACCTACAAGTGAGAAGGAAGTGATACCTGCCATACCATATCGCACCACGCCGACAGAAAGAGACAAAGAATAACATGACGAGGGTAAGGAAGTGTGTGAGGGAGAAAAGTCATGGAAGGAAGCCGAGGCAAAAAGAAGGAAGCTTCGGAGAGAAGGAGGAAGGCTGCTTTGTGAGAAAGCGCCGATAACCGATCTGAAGAGGAAAAAGAGCCTTATATAATGGCTCGTCCCTCCCCGAGAATAATGATCAGAGGGCTCGGATCGATCACGTCCATGGAGTGCAGGGAGTGGGACCAGCTACCCTGCACTACAATGTTATTGGTAGCTTCATAAAGCAATTTTGTTTGATGATCCTCCCCAGCAAGGATAGAATTCTGAAATGGGATGATACCATTATCATCAAAAGATCCTTGTCGAGTTATCCTTTTGTTTCCATAATCGGCTTACTCACGGGAAATGGCAAGCAAGGCACATATTGGGATTATCGGAATTAAGGCGGGTTCGAAGATGGATTGCTCCATAGAAGACCTTTTTACGGTATACATCAATGCGACTTGAGCCAAGCCTTGATCCATTTTTTATTATACGGGAGTGCTTAGCGAGGGACTTAGAAGGGGGAAAAAGATTGAGTGAGGAAGCTCCATCTTGAGCATCCTCAACCATCTGGTGACATTTGTTGATGTAGTGTGCGATCAAGATCGAGATGGGATGCTTGATTTTATCATAGCAAGCTCTGTGAAAATATTTAGCGCGACTAAAGGCCGGAGCCACCTTTTCGATGTTCATAGTGCCTAGACCTCCATCTTTTTTTGTTTGCAACATTCCTCCATAGAAATTGGGTGCCAGCATCTCCTGTTTTGACCACATGCAATAAACCTGCCAATAATGCTTTGAAGTTTGTTAGTGACCTTTTTGGGTGCCAGAATTACCGAGGATTGATAGACCTAAGAAGAGGAGACCACAAAGTTGGCAATTATGGCTCTTCCATTTTTAGAAAGATACTTGGAGTTCAGGAAGTCAACCTTTTTATAGAATTTCTCAATAATATCATTCCACAAATCAAAAGCATTACTTCTAATGGCAAAGGGGATCCCTAAAATTTTAGATTTAGTACAAGGGGTGTAATACTTACAACCAAAGAGGCCAGCTGCTTGAGTACCCTTATCAATCTCCCTAGATTGAATGGCTGATTTAAGTGAATTAATTCTGCACCCCGAGGCTTGACCGAATTCCTGAAGGATATGCTGAGTGTTGATGATGGAGTTGTGATCCATTGAGGTAAGAATGAAGGTGTCGTCAGCAAAATGTCCATTGAGAATTTGGTCCACCTAGTTTTCTGGAAGCTGAAGGCCTTTAACAAAAGGAACATATATTATCATTGTTTCTTATTTCCAATTTCAAGGCTCGCAATTCGGCAAGCATGGACCGCATGTACATCACACCCAATGGGACATGTTCAATTCCTAGAGGGCGCTTTAATTTCCTTATTTGAATTTGAATTTCATATTTAAATGTGAGTTCAATATTTAGACGTTAGACTATGATGACCTTGCAATTTTTAGATTGTTGATTTTCCTTATCAACAATCTTATCTTAGCATTAGAATTATCTTATCTTATTCTTGGTAGCCTTTTAATATTTGGTTATTGTGTTTGGTGATGGGGCCTAGTCCCGGGTTTTAGATAATTTTTGCCCTTGCATATGCCGTCCATAACCCGTTGGGTTTTAAAGGTGGGCGTAAAAAATTCATCTTATCTTATCTTATCTTATCTTAATGTGACTATCAAACCATCATTTCTTTGACATTTTCTCCTGTATTTGCCAGGCATGGCATATGTTTTTCAATAATGTACTTTGTAAGACTCGTTTTGACCATTGTGGATTTTTCAAATTCCTTATATTTGGCAACCAGGACGTATATGGTTAACAAAGTATTCATTTGAAACCTTGTATTTTTAAACGATGCACCTTGGACTACCTCAGTCGTTGGTTTTGTCCATCCTATGGCCTAGATCGTATGTTGGGTCCTCTGGGTGCCTTTTGTTTCAATTATGGTCATTTATGACTGGGGGCAACTATGATTCTGAAATATGGAATATAAGCTTGCCAATGATTTTGAAATATGGAATATAGGCTCACCAATGATTTTGGAATATGAAATATCGAAACTTATCTCTATACAAGTTCGCCTAAGGTATTAGATTTTGAGACAAAGACTCGAGCCTTTACCAGAATAATTTAATATCCTAATAAGAATGATTTAACCAATCCAACCAACAAATGCGTCATTTCTCTATTGAATCTTTTTTTTTTTTTTTTTTTTTTTTGGTTCTAATAATAACTTGTTAAATTAGGGGTATGAGGGATAGTGATTTCTGCATCTATATTAAATCCCCATGGAACCCCCTGTTATTGTGCTACATATATACTTCTATATATAAAAATTTGACTTGTACACAACCTAGGGCAACCAGGCAGCGTTTGACCATTTGATTTATGCTTTCATCGTACATATAGACATTTGGTATTTTGAGATTAGAGCTTCCCAGACAATAGTCCAGATTGCTTGATTTCCAACATATGCCAAGTTATTCTCCTGACCAGTAGTCATAGCCATAAAGTAGGATATAGCGATAAAGCTTTATCATAGTTAAGAAGAAAATATAAGTTAAAATATATTCAACTTATATCTCCATCATAGTTGTTAAGAATAATTTCTAGGTGTGTAGCTTATATATGACAAAATGTGAGCATCGTATCCTAGAAATTGCTCAAAATATGAAATGTATGATACTGCAACATTCATTAAATGTAATCCACTTTAGCGATACCGAGGATATTTAATTTCAAGAATATAGTTTGGTGCAATAGAATTTTGTACAACATTTTAGAAACTAGAGGATAAAGCGCTGGATCTGTGTATATATAGTACCCAAATAACGTAGTGGGAGAGAGAACATGTTTGACATACATTAATATTACGTGTGGCACTTCTAAAATTGGGTATCACAAAGGCCTTCGACATGGTGAATAAAAACTTCTTGGAGGCTGCAAAAAACTTTCAATGCGAAGTCCGTCAAGCTTTTTCTCGCCATCTTCCACAGCTCGCCATCTTTTGCTCTTATTAAGAACAAATGCAGTCCTTTCTTCAACATCAAAAGAGGAGTCAATCAAGGCTGTCACTTGGCTCCCTTTCTCTTCATCATAATCATGAAAGCTCTTTATGAAAAATTTCAGAGAGTCAAAGATATTGGTTTCATAACAGGTTTGAATTTGTCAATTAATTGAACTGACCAATTTCTTAATGGGCATTTTGCAGATAACATTCTCCTCATCTTATGGATCATGACTCAATTTCCTACATCAAACTCATCTCACAGAGCTTTGGTGGTTGTTACGCTTGCAAGATGAATCACCTTGCCAAGCCTAAGCTCACTGCCCATAACCAAGCCATGAAGAAACAAGTTGTTATCCTTCTTGGCTGTAAGTTCAACCCCGCTCATATGCATTCCCAAATGCTTGACATTCCTTTTGCCATTCGGGTCAATGCAGTTGCTTTTGGTCTGACGTAATAAATAATTCTACATCAAAGTAGATATCCTTAATTAAAGTACTTATCTAAAGCAAGAACAGTTGTTCTGAGGAACTTTGTAATTGCCTTCACCCATGTCTACTAGTCCTCCTTTATTATGGCTCCCATGAAAGTTTATAGCATGTTATAGGCATCCTCGACAGATTTGTCTCTTGTAGTAAGAATATAAGATTTTGGACCTCTATGTTGATGGAGGAGTGTTGCAAGCCCAAAAATATGAGTGGATTTGGTATCATCAATGTTGAGAAGCATGCAACTGCTCTTGTAGCAAAGGACCTCTTCAAAGCTATAACTGATAATATTGAGCATCTCGCGAGCCCCCGAAGAGCAAGAGGAACTTTTGAATTCTATGAAAGAGTTTTGGGAGCTAGGATGTATGCCAGTTATATATGACCAGGCAGAATAGCATAAGATCTTCCTTCAGGCAGGCTCAACAACGCTTTTTAGCTTTCCTCAAGATCTGGCACGAACTATTTAGTGTCCCCAAAAGCTGGGTGGGGCGAGGATCTCACTCGACACTTTCAGTTGATTTCGACATCTATTTTTGAGGACTAGCCAAATCCGAATTGCGAGATTCTAAAGTTTTCTCAACTAGTTCAGAAACCACACGTTTCTCTGGATCGTCATAATATACTTCCATATATCCACTTGAAAGAGGGTCTTTTCATGATGGGTGAGAGGCTCAAAACCATGATCTATTGATTTATGGCCTGATCGATCGTCATCAAATACTATATTTCTAAATAAAAGCTCATGGTTGGAATGCGAAGATATATCTTCCAGATGTTGTCTTCTTCGATTTCAAGACCTTTCAAATATGCGTCCCCATAGTAGGAAGTGCATCGGAGTTTGGTTGCAAGTAAGAGATATGTTTTAATGGAATAAAGATATTTCCCTATCCAAACTATTTTATGGAATTCTTACTTGTTGGAGAAAAATAGTAGAGATTGCCTTGTTATTATTTTCCCAACAAAGATAAATTGTGGCACTGTAAAGACCCTTATCTTATCTCTGGTCCCTTTGATTCAGACAATCCCATCCCCTTTTGCATTTGATCATCAACAATGAAAATGATGCAAGCAGGGCTCTCTATAATGCCATCTTGGAATACTTATCTTAATCCTTGTACAATCATAGCAATCTCCCTTGGCAGCACAAAGGCTTGTTTAATTTTAAGGTCAAGCATATCTTGGAATACTTATCTTAATCCTCGTAAAATCATAGCAATCTCCCTTGGCTGCACAAAGGCTTGTTTAATTTTAAGGTCAAGCATGCTTATAAGCATCTTAAGAAGCATCAACAAATATCTACGTGTGCCATTTTTCTTGATTTGTTTGTCTTATTCAATTCAAACTCAATTTTTGGAAAAAAAATGGTGAATTTTTTTGTGTTTGATCTAAAATTCGTTGTTCTAGTCTGCTGGCCTTGTAGAGGGCCAGTGTAAATTGATTTCCTGATTCTCTGATCATTATATGCATATAAATTCTTTCACAATCCTCAAATTGACTTGTGGTTATCTTCAAGGTTCTTTTCCTGATTTGTGGTTCAATCTCATTTGTAACAGTTTCTTCCTGGATTCGCTCTTCATACCTGAATACACGTTTATACCAAACACTGAAGAATTTGAGGTAGAAATTATTGATCCTTGGCTTCAAGAATTCACAGGCTGCTCGAATATTTTTGCTATATGGTATCTTCCATGTATATTGTGACTGGACAGACGAGAAAATTACTGTCAATATTTATTCGAAATGATCGTTGGAAGTTTTAGTTCCAGTTCGATCGAAGCAGATTTGACTTTTCTCGATCAAAAAAATCAATTAAGGCTTTTTCCTGCTTTTCCTTTTTCTTTGACCAAATTTTATGTCCCGTTGCTTTTCCCTTGCTATTTTCTGATTTTTCTGCCTGTCTTTACGTCTTCATTATGGCTCCCTAATTTACGCTAAATGGAGAAAATTTAGCCATTCTTCAACACTTCGCCAAGGAAGTCGTATTTAATTAAAGTGGGACAAATCTTGAATTTTGGGACTCGGACTGAAAATGGGACTCACACACCATAAAAGAAATTTCTGAATTGATTGCTTGAATAGAATTACACATGACACACATAGAATTGGGTTACTTGTTTTCCTCATAAATTTTACAAACCACTAGTTGAGATAGTTTTCAAACTTCTCAATATTATGTGCCCTCATACAATGATATAGCATGGAGGTTGCTCATGGCCTTGTCCATCTCCCTTCTTGGGATCTTGTGTGTGTTGTCCTTTGCAACGTGAGAACTTGGATATGACCATACCACACACTCCACCAATTCCCTCCTTTGAGGGTCGGCATAATTTGCCCTCCACTTCTTCTCCCGGCCGGTCGGTGTATTGCTCCTTCAAGTTGCCCTTCTTGTGTCTCCCAATGGGCTCCCAATATTGAATTTGGAATCGGGGCATAACTCCTCTCCATCGGGCATAGTGGTGGTTACATCCGAGAGAGTGCCACCCCCTAACCATATTGGGCCAGTCCTCATCATCGGGCCTTACTAGCACAAAGTATCCTTCCTTGATGTCCTCAAAGGGGATCCCACTCGGGAAGATCAAACCACTTCGGCTTTGAGGCCTTACTTCCCACAAACCACTTGGAACCCTTGTTGGGACCCAAGTGAGCATTCTTAAACGTGCTTGCACCTTGAGAACCCTCCCATCTTGACTCACGGCAAGAATCCGTCTCTTAGCTCCCTCCCACACATGGGCATTCGGTTTCCAAGCATGTCACAACTTTCTCCCGATTACTTGATTAGGGAGTCCATTTGATTTTTCTTAAGAGTGGAGGTGTGCTTTCCATTTGAACATCATCCCGGTGTGTTATGTAATCCTTGATGCCCTTCACCCGGTTGGCTAGAGTCTTTGGGTATCTTGAAGGGAGGTAGTGGTTTTGGTTGCCCTTTAGGAATGAGAACTTCACCGTGACACCCCTTTGCCACAACTTCGATACCTTGTCTGGGCATCCACAACTTGTCACCTGGTCTCCACTTATATTGCATGATTGGTATTCCATCCCTAACCCAAAACTTGCCGGGAAGTGGCTTTGTGTGTCTGTCAAGCTGGTCCTTACCATCTAGCAAAGTATCCTTCTACAAATGATTTCCAATCGCAACCTCATCCATCAAAGCCATTGGGTTGGGGTCAATGCGACTCTCAAACACATCCATTAGTTAGGGGAGAGTGGTCACGTTTTTCTCTCTTGAGCTTGGTGGAGAAAGTTCAAAGAATCCATCTATATCATCATGCGTATGCCCAATCATCATGAATCCCACTTTCACAACTTTGAATACTCCCCACTTCTTTGTCAAGTATGACATTGCCCCCAAACATCCATCTATTCTTGTTTTCTTTCCATGGTTGTCAAGCCCGAACACATAGCTCCTCGAGGCGGTGATTTCTCAAGTAAGGGAAATCATCCCAAGTCCTCCTTGATTCACTAGACACCTTGGATGTGAGCTTTTTTATCTGCCTTTGGTAACAAAGCGGTTGATCATCCATTATTATAATAATAATAATAATAATAATAATAATAATAATAATAATAATAATAATAATAATAATAATAATAATAATAATAATAATAATAATAATAATAATAATAATAATAATAATAATAATAATAATAATAATAATAATAATAATAATAATAATAATAATAATAATACCAATGTATGGCAAAGTATTTAAAATGAATAGGAAAATTTCCTTCTAGCCTTAGGATGAACACCTATGGATTTGTGCGGGGCTTATCCTAGCAATAAATTTTTTGTTCGAAAAATGAACCAAAATTCTATTCCTGTCAGAGTATTTGAAATGAATGGGATAAATCCTTGTAAGACTCCTTTTTGATCGGCTGTAGATCCTACTATATTTTAAGTGAATAGGAAAAACCTTTTTTTTGAACGAAAATTATGTGAAGCGGCTAGGACTCTGCCACACGTAGATGACAACGGTCATTCATCACAAGGATATGAAGAACTATGATTTCTAGAAACATAGCAAGAACCGAAAAAAACTTTGGAGTGGTGCCAGATGCTAGGCCAATGTCTTAGAACAAGTTAACGTGCCAAATTTTATCTATTATGCTTGCTTGCAAGGGTCTGTATGGCGTATTATTGGTTGGCACACGAGCACACATGTATGGATAAATGCAACATGACGATGATAGGTATACATCGCATAATAGAACAAATGCTAGATCTTGTGGAAAACTAAAGCTTCCAATATAAAAATAATTAAGCGGTAAAAACATGTGTAAATTTTTTATTTTAATTTTTTTTGAATCACATTCAATAAGATGTTGACATAAGCTAACAAAATTCTAATAGTTAGATTTATCTTATATTATTATAATCTCTTAAAATCACTATTATAACTTTTTAAAGGAAGAGGCCTTTTCTAAGGATGTCATGAAGTTGTATGGTGAATAATGCTTAAAGTGTTCGACATTGCACTAGTTAAGTCGCTAGCAAAAATATCTATGAATAATGCTTAAGGTGTTTGATCTTGCATTGGTTGAGCCACTAGAACAAATATATTCTCCACCTCATCCGATCTCTCTCCCATTAGGATGATAGGATTCACTTCAATACAACTTTTGCACCCCAAACATATATAAAGGAAGGCATATTAAAGAATTTGGAGTATGAGATGTATATGGTAAAAGACCTTGCCCTAGAAGTTTTTGGATTGCTGCTTGTTAAGTGGCAATACATTAGGGGGAGAGTGGGTTTTCACATCTTGGGGCATATTCTGGGTTGATCTAAACATCTAGCTTCTAGTTCTTTTTCTGGTGGTGAAAAACTTTTAGTATTTTTTCAAGTGATCATGGATTAATATTTCTAGGCTTTTCAATGCCAAGAATCCAGATCTGCTGAAAAAATTGATTCTATTAAATATTTCTAGGCTTTTCAATGCCAAGAATCCAGATCTGCTGAAAAAATTGATTCTATTAAATTCACCAAAAAACCATCTACGAGGTTGAGAGTGCGTCTCTTTCTTTCTTTCTTTCTTTCTTTTCTATTCGATAAACTATATAGATAGATAGTACTTTTTATTTCAGATAGAATGAAGATAGAGAGAGAAGAGAAATAGCTAGAGAATAGATAGAGATAAGCGAGTAGATATATATGGAGAAAATAGAAGAGAAAATGAAGATAGAGAGAGAAGAGAAAGAGCCAGAGAATAGAGAATAGATAGAGAATGAAGAGATAGAGAGAGATAAGAGAGTAGAGATATATAAAGAAAATAAAATAGATAGAGAGAGAGAATGGAATGAAGAGATAGAGGGAGAGATAGAATAGAGGAAATAGAGAGAGAATAAAGCCCGAAGATATAGAGAACAAAGAGAGAGAAGAGAGAGAGAGAGAGAGAGAGAGAGAGAGAGAGAGAGAGAGAGAGAGAGAGAGAGAGAGAGAGAGAGAGAGAGAGATGTGGACTTGGGCATGGGATAAGATACTTCATCCTAAAAGTCAACAAGTACCTTTGGCCATTTATCCCAGTACATGAACAAAGTTATAAAGCCAAGCTTTTCATCTAGCATCAAGCTGGTCCGGGAGGTGCAGCTAATGTAAAGTCTATATATGGCATGTGCGTGCACAAGGTTAAAGAAAAAGGCCCTTATACTGTTAAAAAACACCGAAAAAACCCCTTTATACAAAACTTTCTAGAAACTCTAGATATACCCCCTACCATATATGCACACTTTTTGTATAAATTCTTTGAAACCCCTTACCATATCTGTAAAATCAGTTATTTCAATTGAATTAGACCCCCTACCATATTCTTACAATTAGTTTCTAGACTAGAAAAAGTGCCCAGCGTTGCTGGGCTTTTCACAGGGCATAATTTCAAAAACTAATAAAGATGATGGACATAAGATTAGAACATCTAAAGAAAAGCAGTGCAAAAAGTCTAGAACTATTAATATTTGATATTTTCATAATGTATAAAGGTAATTAATGCATAGTCTAGCTTTTTTTAAGCCCTTCATTCATCTCCTAATAGATTGTTGCTTGTATGGAATCTCCAGCATCCAGCTATTATTTGTTGGTGTTAGAACGTAAATAAACATTAAAGTTTGAACCTTAAAAGATGCATGTCGAACCATTGAATAATGGGATTCTACCTTCATTTGTCTTGCACCTCCATTGTGTAAGATATTTATCTTGTGTGTAATGATCTAGAAGTATTTCTTTTCTTTATATGCTATGTGGCAAGTTATAAGTTGGGCCTCTATTCCCAAGAGTTATGGAAGAGGTTTCAAGGACTTGCTAGAATCTACGCTAAATTCTTATTGTTCGATTAGGCAAGGGACGAGGAATTTGTTTTGGTATTTTTATTGGATTGCATGGTTGGGCAATATTCGATTTATAAGATTGTCGATGGTGGAGATTGGGGTGTCAATTAAGCATAATCTTAGATGTGAAATATGTAACTTTCGAAATCAATTGCGGACATGTTCGAGAGAATCTTACATATGTGGAATAAGTAACTCAATAAATTCATTTGTAGACATGATGCAATAGAAATACTATATAGTTGCACATTAGTGTTTTGATCTTTTGTAGCAATGTGTTTTGGAGAGAGTGGCTAAGACTTACTCTCCTTCCTTCTTTTCTATATATACCTTTTAATATTCCCTTTTTTCCCTTTCACAATGAGGGGGTGGTTGGTTTTCTCAACTTAATGATATTATTACAATATTGCAAACGATGGTTGGTTTTCTCAACTTTACGATATTATTACAATATTGCAAATAGAATAGAATGAGAATGAAAATGAGAATGATTTTTTATCGTCCACTGAGGCCATTACAAAATTGAACCCCGAGCTATCATTACAACATTGAACCCCAAGGTGACCTTTGTTTTTAGCGGTGGGAGCAAAGCCTAGTCAAATAGTCAATATGTAGAAAACCGCCCTAAGTCATGTAGGTTTGAGGGGTGATTAGGCTCATAAGCCTCGACTTGCCGAATGGTTATCTTGAAATGCTGGCTTGGTTAGTATTTTTTTTTTTTTTTCTTTCTTTTATTACAACATTGAAATAGGAGACACCCACACTTGGTTGGTTGTTTTCACTTTGGCATATACTATCATTACATATGTAGGGGATCCAGATTGTCAAAATGCTTAACTCAAAGTTAAGTGATTATCATACATAGTTATCCCCAACTGTCCACATAAACGATTAATCATTTCTGTCCACTTATGTTTGAGATTCAACTTCTCGTTTCAATTATCTATTTTGCCCATATCTCTTTGAGAATATCCCATTTGTTAGCCTGATCTACTCCTTTACCAACGAACTGCTGCTCCCTGCTTGTGTTTTTTGTATACATCAAGAGCCCAAATACACAGATTAAACACATGTAAAATCTAGAAGTAAAAATAACGCTATTCTGAATAACTTTAGGTACCCAAAAGTTATGCAGCCTGAGGTTCAATTTTATTCAACTTTCACCTCACCATCTATAAGCTCATGTACATAAACAACAAAGCTTGGATTGAAGTCAAGCAATGTTACTATATGCACCAGTTCCAGCCAGAATAAATTATGACCTGTCCATGTTTATAGCTTTGAACTGATATCTGTGTCCAGAACACCAAATATCCACATCTAAAAGTGCTTTACATTATTGTGCATAGCAGTATTACAAACCTTGATGCAGGGGTTTCCAGGGCTATGAATGTGCTGTATATTCCAAGATACCAATATAGACCTGAACTTTGATGGCAAATCTGGTGCACTGTGCACAATATGCGAATCATCAAAACAACTTGTTGAAGGGTACAACAACAATTGATTTCTCCCATGAGCGATCATTATTATGCAATTTGGCTAAGCATTATTATAAAAAGATCAAAGGCGTGATGAGCTGCTGTAACTGCTAAAGAGCTTAGCAGAGCTAGACTCTTGAGCCAATTGGGCATGCCATGAGGTGGTCAAGATAGGACTGTTATACCCTTACCATGATATACGACCATAAATATGAACATTAGCTTGACAACCCAGACAAAGTCCAAGATGCAAACAAGAGAAAACGCCTCAAAATATGCCAGTTTTTAATAGTAGAGTCACATGCCATGTTTTAACAGTAGTGTTGTTTTGCAATGGGTTTTGCAAAACACCCTAATTATGACTTAATAGTGTGGAAACAATTTTAATCGCTGGGCAAGAGGTATGTCTACTTCAGCCTAGAATAAGGAGACCTTTTAGGAGTTCTTGGCCTGGAACTCAAATTTGACAGGATATTACAGCTGAAAAATATTCCTCAATATGAAAGAAGGATGCAATATTTTTAACAAACCTTTTCAATGAAGAAGTGGGGTACCACAACCCTTGGCATAAATATCTTTCTTCAGCATGATAGTCAGAGGGATAAAATATCGTGTCTATAGCAGGCCGATTGGATTCTTAACCCTAAAAATCAAAGATAAAATGGCAAGCATGAAAGCTAAAACTTATTGTTATTACCTCTGTAAAAGTGTTCACGTTGCAGAAGAAGCTTTCATTGCCCTCCTAAAATACACGGAATGGCTGAAAGCTTCGGTCTGCTGAAAGTATGCTGCACCTTCTCAGAGGCATGAAAATCTGGAGCGGATAGATGGTTTCTAGCACAATCGGAAGGAGCACTATGCCAATTCAGGAGGCAACATTAGTAACGTGAAATGAGTCAGATTTGATATCAAAATGGAGGCGACAATTAGGCTGCCTCAGCCTTAAAGGCAACCATGTATCTAGCATTGAGTATCCCTGGTCATCTAAGTATACAAAATGAGTGCAGTTAAACAAAGACTGCAAGTACTTGAAGAAATAAAGGTTTTTATAGATCCAGTACAAAATGGAAAAGAAAAAAAACAACTCCAGCCTTTCAAATTCAATGCTATATCTTTTTCATGTCCTAGTCTATGACAATATGATGTTTGTAAGGAATGCCAGCATTCTGGGGGGCTTAACAAATTTAACACTTTTGAAGATGTCATTGCATCAGATTCATCTTCAGACTTCTTTCTTTCAAAACTTTTTTCACAATTTTTTGTTCTTCAACCAAAAGGACGAATATCACGTTCTCTAACTGCACTTCCAGACTTTCAAACTAATTCTTCATCACTGCTGAGCAAAAATGCCAACAATATATCGGTTTTGTTTGAAAATTTAGAATGCACTCAAGCAGGACAGCAAAATGTTTGTATTATTGAATATATAATTGAGAAATAAAGTGTGCATACCTATATTTATATCAGGGAAAACACATGATGTTAAACAACTTGCATTGAAGCTGACAGCTGCCACACATTCAAGAAAGGCTACTCGTACAGGAGTGGACACTGAGATAGTACACATCTATATTTATCTGATGTTTGCCCAAGGAAAAAAGCTACCCTCAGGCAATTCGCTTTGAAGCAGAGAGCCTCTTAGGTAGCATTGAGTCTACGTGGAAGTAATCCAAGGTGTAAATAAAATAAATCTTATGTACATGGTAAGCCCAACAAGGTTGGGAACCGAAGAGAGGAGATGCTACAAAGAAATGACTTGCATTGTAGTCGAGCAATACAAATCAGTAAGGATCTGGTGGTAAGATTATATGTTGGTACAACACTCATCTTATCTCATTGGAGAATATGGGGGTGTATGTCCTAGCGATTCCCTTGGCATTGCAAAGCCTTGTCTTTTGGAGATGCTCCATGTCACCAAGTTTCGTTTTTCTTCTACAAAAACAAAATGACAAAAAAAAATATTCATGTTTCTCATTCTAATCAGAGAAAAATTGTAGCTTACCCCTTTTCATCTCTAGCTGCATTTGGAGTTCTTCTTTCCATTGTCTTTGGCGTTCACAAAAACTACATAAAAGATGATGAAAGATGTAGAACAGAAACGAAGTCATTACAATCCTACCAACCCAGAAAAAACCAGAAAATTAATTAATATTACCTAGAAGAAGATGTGGCACAATGACCATCTTGGACAGTTCCCCTCCACTCCTTCAGTTTTTGGGATGGGACTTCCAAAAGAGGGGAGAAGCTAACACTCATGGCAGCATCTCCTCCTGGACTTCAGAGCTCCGCATGAATAGACCGCTCACTCATGCTACTTCCTTTACTTGGCGACTTGCTACTTGTTATCAGCTGCCTTGTCTTTCCAGGACTTGAAGTTGCCACGTTTTCTGATCCTTCTTCTCTTACTACACGCCATATGCTGTTGAATTCCTCATACAAAGGAGTTTGAAGTTTCTTCAGTTCCAGAGCCTGCCAGAAGCTTCTAATCATTCTATAATGTATTAAATTCTTAGAAATTGTCAAAATGGTCAAACTTACCTTTTCATCTAGGAATGCTCGGACTACAGCTATTTTGTATCATAAAATGCTGGATCAGGGTTTCGCAGACAGTTTTGGCTTTAGAAAAAAGCCAACATACTGACATTTAGACTCCATTATACCCGGCCACAAATTTTCAACTTAACCTTCAACTTAATATGGAAAACAAATGTCAAGGAAAAATAGCATTGCAGATCTGTTCATTTTTACTCAAGAGTAATGGCTAAAGCTTATTATTATACCTCTATGCACAATCAGTCAGAAGCAAGGGACTTCATTTTATGCGTGGATGGAGCTACTTATAATTGTATGCCTAAAAATTTAAGATATTTCACCTGCGTTTTCTGATCATGAAACTATATGGTTTGTATGTACAGACCATTATGTATCACACGCCCCTATGTATCACGATTTGACAAAAGGCATATCAGGCTATTTGCATATAATCATTTAGGCAAAGATTATACCTTTGTCTCAGATCAAAAGTTGGCACATAAGAACTTGGCAAAGCCATCTAAGGCAAAATATAATTTGGCAATGCCATATTCGGCAGGAAACGACTCCATGCAACTACTCCATGCAACTGCATTTCGCATTATTATCTGCCTGAAAACCAGGAAATGGATCTCTAAAGCTCATACTATTTTCGAAATCCACAAGTATGAGCAATTTCAGCAAGGGGCTTACCAACAGAACTCCTTTTTGAAAGCATCTGAAGCAATGGAAATCCAGAAAAATCGCCAGTATAGAAGCTTTTACAGTTATTTCGAATCAAAAAATGCTGGATCAGGGTTTCATAGCCAGCTTTGGCTTTAGAAAAGGCCACATATAGACTCCATCAAATTTTGCATTTTGTATATCCAGCCCAATTGCAAATCTGTTCATTTTTTATCAAGAGTAATAGATAAAATATCGTGTCTATAGCAGGCCGATTGGATTCTTAACCCTAAAACATCAAAGATAAAATGGCAAGCATGAAAGCTAAAACTTATTGTTATTACCTCTGTAAAAATGTTCACGTTGCAGAAGAAGCTTTCATTGCCCTCCTAAAATAGACCGGAATGGCTGAAAGCTCGGTCTGCTGAAAGCACGCTGCATCTCTTAGAGGCATGAAAATCTGGAATGGATAGATGGTTTCTAGCACAATCGGAAGGAGCACTATGCCAATTCGGGAGGCAACATTAGTAACGTGAAATGAGTCAGATTTGATATCAAAATGGAGGCGACAAATAGGAGAAGCAAGCCGAAAAGAGCTCATGCTACAAGTAAAAATGATCCGGCAAAGTTCTCGAGCCCAGGCAGTACTGGCAAAACGGTAAATCCAAGGGATGAAAATAATTTAAGAAAATGAAGGGACATGATGCTACTATCCTTCAAAAATTGGGTACAAGCATATTGCCTGCATATTACCCCTGCAAGTGCAAAATAAGAAGGCATTTTAACCTAGAATAAAGACAGAGGGGCATACAGATTATAGATGGTCTTTCCTTTCTTTACATGCTTGCAGAAGCCAGTGCATTTTATTTCTAGAAATAGGAACATCCATTTTTTCCATGATTTCCAGACCCCCAATTGCTTCATCTAGACGTTCTTTCTTTACGAGTTTTTAATGTAATCAAAAGTCCTAAGGATAATGCCCTTTGTTAAGCTACGAGAGAGCGAAATATAGGACGTGAGACTTCAAAACATACACGAATGTAGTAGCGATCTTTGCAAACATGGCGCGATCGACCATAACAATGGATTGAAAACCCTGCGAATAAGCGGTTTATGTTGGAGGTACCGGGTTACAAGCCTATAACATTCTAAAGGTTTTAATCATGCACCTTGCATCCCCAAGCATTTGATTGGCAAAAAGTAGTGTTCAAATTGGTCAAATTTTATTTGGCATGGATCCAAGTTCTCCGGAGGAATCATCCGGGTCTCGAAGATCTCAAGAGGCTGATTGAGGGAGTTTGAATACATTGGTAGATCGAGGAGAAGTAGTCGAATTCATCACACAAAGAGGATGCATACCTGGTTCATCGCAATCCGTAGGAATGGTGCAACGCTGACCACAATTCCTCAATAACCGCAATCCATAATGAAAACAATTTTAAAGCATCTCAAATTGCCGATGATTTAATCTAACGCCAAAAATGCGCATACCAGACTATCACAAAAACGCCTTTCAAACCATATATAAAGCATTCACTTTGATTCTATTCTTGAGATTCCTTGATGCTCCATTGCATCTTGGCGCCAAATGTCAAATTTTTTTCGGGAACATTTTTGCATTTTTGCATTTTTGCATTTTTGAGGAGGAGCGGCACCACGTGACTCCCCTCACACGTGTCTTTCTTCCTCCTTCCTTCAAGGCGTCTACTCTGGCAGAAGCTATGGTGGAGCTAGCGAAAAAATGCCCGGAGGAAGCGGGCCGCCCCCGGACCCTTTCCTTTCTACCGTTTGTTTGTTTCCTTTGTCTGCCGGATCTGTCCTCCGGCCTTGGTCTAGTTGGTTCTTCCTGGGTCTCAATTCCTTTTTTCTGCAGAAGTATGAGCAGCGCATCTGTGGCAGAGGTATTAGCTGTAGAGCACCTCTGTGGGTATTCTAAAAGGATGGCAATGCCGAAAGGGTTTCCTCTGAGGCAAGAAGAAATAAATTGGTTGGCTGTTGCTTTAATCAGCATCGCCCAAGAAGAAATAGGGCGCATTTTGCCCTAAACGATCTTTGCAAATTCCACAGTGCAGTTGTTCTGCAGCCTGGAGCTCAAATGGACGCTTGTTGCTGGTTGCTTCCATCAAAGTACGCTTGAATGGAAAAGCTTTTGAAGGAAAAGAAGTGGATGCGAATCCTGACAGGACAATCAAGTGAAAAAAGCGCTAAATAATCAGGTTTGAGCTTACTCTCGGGTCAATTTCCAGTTTTCGCTCATGGATAAGGCCGGACTTTCATCCCTTCTGCTCGAAACTGCTCCATCTAAGATCATTACTATGGTAAAGCGGTCGCCCAGTAAATTGGACTCCATAGCCGAAGAGGGATAGCCGAAGAAGGAACTACTTCTGTTTACGATTTTGAAGATGATCTACCATCATCAGCAGACAATAGCCCTACCATCAAAGCTAATCTGATTTGGGCTTCCAATCTTCCGTCTTCGGGTAATCAATCCAGATTTTCGGCTTGATTTCATATGAAAATGTTTTGAATATGATGAATATAGTTTGATTTGAGTTCTCTTTGCGCATTTGGGATCAATCTTGCCCGTAGTTTTCTGTGAATGTCAAAGCAAACGGGTTTTAAGTTCTTTTCCTTAAGTATCTTTGTGACCTGGAGAACATTGTGCTTTTTAGGGCTAATCGGGAGAAATATGATTTTAGAACTTAAAATGCATGGGATTAAGTCGTTCTATGTAATCACTCATAATCTGGCAGAATTTGTACATTTCATTTTTTAGATTAATGCTGGCTGTTAGATGCTTCCATGCTCTGGAGTTTTTCAGAATAAATGTTAAACCCAAGTTAGAGGTATCTACGATTCTAAGCTTTTGCCAAACTGCTTTATCCTTCGCCCAGATCCACTTTAGCGATTTGCATGCTTTATGGCAGTTCTTCTCTATATTAGAGTAATAATACCGCATCTCAGGGCTCAAATTGGTGAGTGGCCGAGTTGTTGTTCCCTTTGGTTTTGTTGTTTAAAAGCAAGGTAAGTAAGGGCTAAAGTGATTTAGCCTTTCAACAATGGTTCCAATGCTATTAAACACATAAATGAACATGCCTTTAAAGGCAGTGCTCACACATAGTCTGGAATTATGATGCAGCAATCAGAGATTGTAAGAAAGCATTTAATGTCAACCTTCATATAGCCATTTGGGTATATTGTATGATGCACAATAGACTGCACATCTGCCAAAAAGTGTCACGTTATAAGATTTTGGATTCTAGTTATAGTCTTTTCATGTGTTATTCCTGTTCTGGTGGCTGTGCAATATGGTGCCTGTATGCACAATAAACAAGGTTCCTTGAAGCTGTATGTTGTTTTTAATTGTCTCCAAATATGGAGGAACTGGTTACAGCTACTCTCGTAATGGAAAAGGAAAACTTTACTCATTTTCTTTGCAGCATTGGAGCTGGCACTAACAAACAGTGCTGCTAAAGAGAGCATGTCTCGGTAGACTATTGCATGGGAATTTTATATGGATAATAGTAATGGAAGGCATTCATCCAGGCAGCATCAGAATAAACTTGAGGAAGCAATCCGGAGCAAGGTACAAATGCATGGACTTCCAGCAAATGGGCAGATAAGATTCTCTAGGTAACTTATAAACTACTCTTGGGGGATATCAATTGGAGAAAAGGAAGAAACTATTTATATTTGTTGGAGATTGCATGGAGAACATATGCAGACTTTATCCCCTCTGATATTATTCTTCAGTTCCTAGCACAAGGCGCATCCATGTCCATCGGAATGACTTCGACGATGTTGTTGATGACCAAAAAACTCCTCTACACTCTGCAATTTCGTCCACATCTGCGATTCTATGTATAATGAACGCAGGAGTCCTCGATTTGTTACAAGTTTTTGTGCCGGAATCGAATATAATGATATGCTTTTTGCATGAAATGTTAACGTGTACGGTATATCTAAGCTAGAAACAAAGATAAATAAAGTTAGAATTGTGTAACTTAATGGACTAGAGTAGAATGCACATTTTCAATTCTACAATGTATACAGGAATAAACTGCCTAGCTAGACGCACAAGATCCTTATCTAACCTTCAAATTATTGCCAAATAATGACTAATGCTCGCTATATGCATATATTGGCAACTACAGAGGTTTGAATTCCCCATGCTCAAACACAGTTCAATTTTTATATGTTCGAAACTTAGATTCTGTTGATTTAATGCAAAACATCTTTCGCAACGAGTCGTTATGATCAATATTCTTCTATCGTGATGGCACTGAACATAAACACAGGGCAACAAAGGGCAACAAAATGCAAGTTCAAATTCTGCATGTTCTAGCATGTATAGACGAGTTGGGGAAGTTCTCAAATTTTGCATGTTCTAGCGTGTATAGACGAGTTGGGGAAGTTCTGCATGTTCTAGCATGTATAGACGAGTTGGAGAAGAGAAACGTTCGCGGCGGCCAAGTAGACGAGTTGGAGAAGAGAAACGTTCGCGGCGGCCTTGGCCGCCGCGATAAGTTTCTTGTATTATTATATATAGATCCTCTACATTCATCTACAAGGCCCATACACAAGTGCCTCTCGATCAATTTGTGCCAAGCAATGTAACTGCCACTCGATTCTGAGCTTTTCCCTTCTATAGGCAATAAATACTACAACCTCCTCTCTTGTAAAATTTCAGGCTGCTCAGGCTAATCTACAACATTAACATCATCAAAATTGGAAGCAGACAGGCACAAAGATGAGACGGAATTAGCTACAATACTAGCATGCATGGAGAACTCGGGAACTCTCTTGCTAATGCACAAGCATCCAGCATTTCTATTATCTCCTCTGCATGCCAAATGCAATTTGCTTACCATTGATGCCAAGTAAGAAACAATTATATATGAAAAAAAATACAATACTTCAAAGAATATGCTATTCAAGCTGGGATTGAAAAGTTAAGCATATAATTCAGGATAGTTTCTACCACATCTAACAGTGCACTAATTAGTCACAAGTACCTTATAATGGCAAATATAATGATGCCAAGTATAGCGTCCTTCTCTAGACAAAATGAGAAGAAATCTTTCTAGAAGCAAGAGAGCTCTTCTTTCCAATCTCATTTTCACTATATATTGGCACTTTGATCATCATCATTATGAAGTAACTCCTCAGACTCTAATTCAGGATCAGACTCGTACCATGACACAAGAATTGGCCAAGGAGAGAGAAACAAATCCCAGAAGATCTCCCATCTTTCTAGTTGTATCAACATTTCGCACCTGTGATCATAAATCTTTTAGTTATTAGACATTGTTCAACACATGCTTCAGACCTATGTGGCTTCGTTGGTGTAGAGTTACAAAATCGAATGGACCTACTCTGAAGCACCAAAATCAAACCCAGAGTCACAAAAGCATAACCAAATGGTTGACGAGAACAAAAGATTTAATGCGTACAACAAAGACTGAATAGAAAAAAAAAAGCCATAGGAAAAAATAAAAAATCACCTAAGTTGGTGCTGGAAATGGAGCTTTGCGGCAAGTGAGGAGCAATCCGATCTTCAAACCATCATTGCCCTAAATGGGATGAAGCCAAAGCATTGCAAAGGAGCTATGTCGGCTGGAGAGGAGAGGGAGAACGATAATATTCGAGGGCAAGGCAGGGCAAAAAAAACTCGGTGCCCCTCCCATAGACTGGCATTTGGGTATATTAATTCAATCCACTCCCCCCCAAAAAAACGTACCCAACTAGAAAAGGTACGGACAGTGGAATTGCTAGCAGATCAAGATTTCGACGCAAACAAGGCCAAAGTAATGCCAGAATGTTTGGAGAACATTTAGGATCAAATATATAATGGAAAGTAAAATACATACAAAAATTTCCAAAGGGACTAGGTCATAGGCAAGTAAGAAGATTGATGGCATTAGATGCGAGAATCTTAAAGGGTAAGGAGAGAAGTTCCGCCGTGCTTTTATCAATAGAAATGTCAAGGGGCATAAGCGGAGGTACAGATCCATTACCTCTGGAGGTATGATCCCAACAAGCCTACAGAGGCCGTGCTCGCAGCTCATGCAAGGCCGATGGGGCACAACTAACCGAGCATCACAGGGCGGATATGCCGGGCACGCCGGACAGGCCCGAGGGCGTGACTTTCATCCTCAATGGCCTACCGGTGGCAAAGACGCGGACGGACTCGGTCCTCACGCGCCCCTCGAATCCATCTCCCTGTCTCTCACGCGAGGTGGTGTGCACTGTGTGAATGGAAGCAATCACCCTGCGCTTTTCATGGGTAGGCGGGTGCGCGGTAGTGGTGTGGACCCCCGTGAGCATGGGATTAACTGCTGCCGATAATTTGCCACTTTGACATGTGACCGGGGCCTCTGCATCCCAAAGTTGGCCATGAAGCAAGCATCAAGTCTTTGCTTCAAGGCAGCGTTCGCCGGTGTATGCAGGTCCCACATCTGTGTGCACCGCACATTCCATAGCGAGAACCACCGGGCTTGCTTGTCTTTCCATGAGGCTTTGAGTGGGTGCGGGCCCACTCGCCCTTTGCCAAAGCAAGGTTGGGCAGCCGGACTTCATCCATAGCCACCACCCGGAAGTAAATAATGTGACGTTCAGTAGCGACCCTCAGTAATGGAAGGAAGCCTTTGTCTCTGGAGCAAGATCGATATGGGACACGGACTTCACTCCGATTGCCGGGCCAAAAGGCCTTACGTACACTCTCTAGATCGTTCCAAGTGGTGAGGATATCACTTTGGCCCCACACTTCTGCCCCATAGAGGGGAGGACCGGTTCAACCAAGGCCACGAACAAGTGTGCTGGTGACCCCATGCATACAACTCGCCTTATAACTGTTGTTTTTGCATTGCATCTGGGGGCTTTCCGGACTGCAGTGTGACCGTAACGATGGATGCATCGTGTGTGGTAGTAGAAAACTCAATGCCCAAATACTTATAAAGGCGAGCCACCTCCACTACTCTTTGGTAAGTGAATGAGGGAAGGCGTGGTGTCGGGATGATGGGACCAGCTGACACCCTTGTCTTGGCCAAGTTAACTCTCATGTCGGTGAATTGGCGAGAAAGTGTCCAAAGCATCCGGTGGCGTTGCATGTCCTCAGGGGTATATCGCAGCAGGTCAACATCATCGACATATATGAGTTGCGATTATGTGGTGCATCAGCTGGCGCCTCCCGTGCTCAGCTAGTCATTCTTCTGCTGGTCAATGTACAAGCCGAAGCGTCGGGGATAGAGGGCAGCCTGGCGCACCCAATGCCGACAGCGGGCTCGGGCTCCGATGTGAGACGGCGGAGCAAGCCTCGTATAGTCTGTATATAGCATTGCAAGTCGGCGGGGTCCCTAGTTTGTCTCAATCTGTCCCACAACTTAGCCCGGCACATGTCAAAAGCCTTTGCGAAATCCACAAAGCAACAGTCTAGATTGGGCGTTGATTTCGCTATCCTCTATGAGTGTTCGCAGAGTGAAGATATGGTCAATAGTAGAATGCGGGGTGGAAGCCTGCTGGCGAGAGCCAGCACCTCTCCATCATACGCCCAAAGTGTCGATTATTTGCTCAAGAATCCGGCAAGCAACTTGGCAAAGACAGGGGCCGACCATAATGGTACGATAGTTGGCTGGGGGCGCGGGGGTCCCCCGCTTTGTATATGGGCACAACTCTCTTGGTAGTCGGTCGGGGAAGCCTTCTTGCAATGCCCGTTGAAAGTCTTTTGAGAAGAAGCACCATTGGGGGCCCGCCCACTTGAAGCTCTACCCGCATACCATCCAAATCTGCTGCCTTCCGTTAAGCGAGGCGTTGCCCATTATGACATCCCTTCGTGTGACCGATTGCTAGGCATGGTTGCGGAAGTATGAGGTGCCCGGCTTCCCATTGGGTCATATAGCTGCCGCAAAGTATCTCACCCATTGTTCGGGGGTAATATTTCACGTGGGTCAGGAGGGCTTACTCAAGACCTTTCTCGGAAGGTCCTAGGGTGGTGGTCTAGCAGACCCGAACATCTCATTCTTGGTGCCATAAGGTACACGGCTTTTTGGTCTTGAGGAAGGGAGCGGTATTGGGGATGGCGGCTTCTTGGGCGGAATGGTGGGGCTCGGCACTTGGCCCAGAGCCATCGTTTCAACCCCGGCTATGCGTCATGAACCGGTGATTCGCGGGGAAGGTGGTTGCAGCCCACGTGGATCGCCGGCGGCCTCTCCCAAAGCATCTGTCCCCTACCCCGGAAGAATTTGGTTGGTCTCACCGGGCCGCCTTGAAATTGATGATGTGGGAGCTGCGGCACTCTGGCAGCTCATGCTCAAGCATCCTCACATAGATCGCGCCGCATGATCATAGTCGAGGCCTTAACCGTGGTACATGGGGTGTTGAAGCAATGGGTGCTTTCCGGTTGGCTGCCAATCTCTGTAGAAAACGGTGATGGTGAGTCTACTTCCTCGTCGGCCACCTATCCCGAAACCCAGGCAGTGATCAAGTGTAGGCATAACCGTAATCCATCACCTTGGTGCGCCCCCTGGTTCTCTGTCTACAAGTGAAGCGGCTGGAGGGGCTGACCTTGTGCCCGACCCATTGCAAATGACCAGGTCAAAGATCGCCCGACAGCGGCCGCTTGCGGCCATGCAGGTGTCACTGGCTCCCTTGGCCAAACCATCTCTGCTTGGGTCCATTTGCAACACATCCTCGGCTAGAGGTGCGAATTTTGGGATCGCTCTACCCCCTGCTTGGCGCATTGAAATCTCCAAGCAACATGACCTTGCCCAATTTAAAATGCTAGCTGTATGTCATCATATATAGATCGACATAGGGCTCCTGCCACATCCACATCCAAGTGCGTGTGGTAAAAGTTCCTCTCGGCATGTGGGAAGTAGCCAAGCCAAAGAGAGGGCTGCCATCATTTGTTACCTTTTCGTACCCGCAGTATCATTGTGCACATGCTTACCTGAGGGGGGCAGGATTGGGCCAAAGGCTGTCTACGGTAGTAACCACTTTAATTCCTCAGGTGTCCTCGTTTTCGGTGCACTCATTGAAGGCCGGAGTGGCCCGGTATCTGGCAATCGGGTAGCTTGTGACCGGCCATGTTCCCATGTTTCCATGAGGAAGATAAGGTCCATGTCCATGCGGAAGAATTGAGGCTGTCCCCATACGCCATGGAAACCCGGCAATTCCGGGATACCGGCGAGGCCGCGATCCCTATTTAGTGGCATGTATAAGCCGCCAGGTCCGTGGTGGTAGTGGTGGTCGGGGGGGCGGCATGTGGATACTGTCTTGCGTTGAAGGGGCAGTGCATCCATCCTGTTTGGCTGCTTGAATTCCGCATCCTTCCGGACCAGCCCGCATTGCCCCTCCATGTCTGCTTGGCGGTCCACGACTTTGGCCGCTCTGCGCCGGGTCTCTTCTTTGTCTTTGGGGTCAAGTCGGTCAGCGTCTGGCCGTGCCCTTCAACTTCGGCCACGGCCTTGGGATGGCCACCCGCTCGCAACGCGCTCTCAAGCGTGAAGATGACCATCCGGCGTCCGGTATTTGAATTCCATAACGACTTCGCCTTTCCAATGGTCACAGTCTTTGGAAACATCATACGGTCCAAGATGCGTATGCAGGTCGGGAAGTGAGATGTTCTCCGACTCCTCGTCGGGGCCTCGCACTACCACATTCGCGGCTCCTGCGTCTACGTAGGGTGAGGCATACGTGGCCCGGCGCGGGTGGTGGTGGTGGTGTGGACGTGATCGATGTGTCATGTCCGCGGCGGGTGTTGCGAGTTGGCGCCACAGCCAGGTTGGTGGGTTCGCGAACATGCTTCCTAGCGTATTTGCAAGTCCACACTATGTCCCAACCATTCCATTGCATTTTGCACCTTTTCATTTGTTGTTTAAACAATGGACTAAAATTAGCATTTGATTACCCTTTACTAGTATGACTAGCATGAAAATGGAGGCCGTAAAGTTTTTGGTTTGGACATAACATAACATGCTTGCCAACCATCTTTAATAAGCATAAGTATGTAGCTCAATAACAAGGGTTCCAAGGGGATTTGATATGGATGTATAAAACATCATTTCTAAAACCTCTCAGATCGTTGCCCTCTATGTGGCCAACGTGTTGAAACTATTGAACACTGCTTCTTCTTGTGCAATCATCTACGGCTTGCTTGGGCGTGGTTGTTCACTCTTTTCAGTGTCTCTCTCACTAGCCAGGAGATCCTACTTGCACTTTATCCTCCTGTTTGGCCTAACTTGCGTAAGCGGGCATTTCATCTTGCTTTTAGTTGGATTTTGTGGTCTATCTGGCAGAGGAGACGTTTATGTATTTTCCAAGGTGCACACATCTCTGATCAGCAGCTTCTCCATTGTGCTCAGTAGAAGATCACTAAAGCTTATCGTTGCTCATCTCTAGCTGATGATAAAAAAGAGATAATTTAGCAGATGTATTTACGGTGTTCTTCTTATGCATAGACGAGTGTTTTTGCCTAGTTGGGTCAGCCTATCCACTAGGGTTTTATTCCTGTTTGTGCATTGTGTATTGCGCCTTTGTTCTTGTCAATAAAAAGAGTCTCACGTCCTTCCAAAAAAAAAAAAAATCATTTCTAAAACCATAGATCATACCCCTAAAATAATTAGCCTGCTGGTCATATTGGTCAAAGCATTCTTATTAAGACATCAAATCATTTTGGTAGAGGTTTAAGTCCCGTATTTATATTCCAAAACCTTAGGTGAATAGGTGAATCTGTATTTCATATTTCAAAATCATAGACGCCCCCAATCATAGATGACCACAATCGACACGAGAGGTGCCCAGATGCCTCAACATGCGCTTCGGACCGTAGGATCAAGGGATCCAACGACCAAGGTAGGCCAAGGTATATAGTCATAATTAGTTTGTACAATATTTTTTCTTTGTTTTAAGGGTATAAAATCAAATGTCAAGTGGTATGGCCTTAGGGTATGGTCGCCTTCCTTCCTTGGCGCATGGGCCGTCATCGCGCTCCCCCCCCTCCCTTTGAACATATGTTGCGGTAGTTAAAATAAAAATCAATGGCTAAGATTTGATAAGGGGGCCCATCCACCATTTATGGGCTCCTCACTAAAAGTGTCATAACTTCTCTTTCACATCTCTGTTTAGCACATGGACACGTGCATTTGAAAGCTATTTGAAAGGGCTTTCTAAGGATGTAGATATCTCCCACATTTGCCTCTTAAATCTCTTGAAAATCTTCAAAGAAGTGGATGGAAACCCCCTGCGCGCTAGGAAGGGGACTGCCTCACGGAGGGGGCCATTAGACCCCCTCCTCTTCTGCCTACTCTAACTTTTTGTAGATATGTCAGAATCAGGCGATTTTTTTTTTCATTAGAAATGCAAACACATTAGGTATCCAAAAAACATGTTTTTAACCAATTTTGACTTTGGCCAGTGCCTCCATTTTTTTTTTTAGTTTGCCTCTTAAGTCTTGAGAAACATGGCGACCATACCATAAGTTTGGCACTTATGAGGTCATGGGTTCAAGTATGATCAAAGTAACTCCACTGGGAACCTTAAAACCCACTGCTCCGGGATCACAAGTACAAGATTGACCATATGTAATATATCATCATATTGGCTTCATGACATATATTGTACGAGATGTTGCATGACGAATAATATGACTCGCGTCTTTTTATTCTGATCTATTCTCATGAATACACATCTATTGTTTCTGATCTATTCTCATGAATACACATCTATTATGTTCTTTAAGGAAACAAAAAACAACAGCGGGTGCTATGATTTTTACTTTAGTCATTGAAGGGATAGATTAAGACAGTTGGGAGCTCATATAGACTTGCAAAATGCGATTATGCAGGCTATATATGAGACTTGCTCGAGCCGGCCCGACACCACTGGGACAACCTATCGACAGTAGTATTAGGATCTAACTGGGATGCCTGCTCTCTCCAACATTGTTTGGCCTCTACATTGACCAGTTGAAGGGGTGGCTTATTGATCACAAAGGTGATGGAGCTTAGCTTGCGCACCATATTATTAAGCAGCTCATATACACTGATGATGTCGACCACGGAAGACATGCAGTAGCATTTGCATGCCCTGGTCAATTTCTGGCGAGGAGCCGCGAAAAATGCGGGTCAATTTAGCTAACTATTCTTGATAGCGAAGATGATAATCTTCAAAATGCAAAAGCTTACGCTGAATACATTTTCCTTAGCCTCACGGAGTTAACGGTGGGTTGGCAAAAAGTGTTCTGCTATGTGGACTCTAGACGATGAAATACCACCATGTGTTCTTGCTTATACTTGGAAGGTGTTGCCTCGTGGGAAGGCAAACAAGCTTCTTGGTATTCCTGTAGGTATCCATGTCTCAACTTCTGATGCTTGGGATGTCATATTAAAGGGGCTACGGAGGCACCTTTTTGGTGGAAGACTGCTAAACTTTCAATGTCTAAAAGGGTGACAGTTGCTAAGCATGTCTTAAGCAACATTCATGTCTATATATCTTCTGTCATTCTTGCTTCCCAGTCAAAGTTTCAAGAGATTGTGGGTGTTATCAAGAATTTTATTTGGGGTGGAAATGAAGCAGGAGCTATGGTTAAGATTGCATGGTCTAAGTGTATAAAACCTAGTTTGCTGGTGGTTTGGGCATGATAGATTTTCATTTGCAGAGTTAGGTCATGATCTCTAAATTCATTTGAAGGCCTAAAGCCACACTTAAACCGATTCTTCCACGGAGTCTATTCTATGATTTGTGGCCTTATCCCAATGCTTCTCCCCTTTTAAAAGGGCTTGTAAGATTCATGGCATCTGATCAAAATGTTATTTCACATCAACCCAATTGCTTTGCTCAAGCTGACTGCACCTTGTTGGTGGATCCCCCTGGCTGATAATGCACCGCTTTGCTTTACTGTGCATCCATTGACTCAAAGACATTGCAAACTAGCTGGAGTCTTAAGACAAAAAAAAAAAAAAAAATTTTCCGCCATCAGAGGCTTCTCTCCTTTATTTATCGGGGCCAAAATGTGGAGGGAACATCCATCTACAAGTACATGGGCAAAGAGTTCTCCACTACTACATACTGGGACACTTCCGTCCGATTATGGATGACAATTGGTTGGAAGGCACTGTATACGATGCAGATGGGGTCGAAGTGAGCTCGTTCATATCTCTAACCACCTGGAATGAACTGGAATAGGAACATGCCTTTCTAGCTCAGGCACTTGGGATAAAATCCACAATCCCCTACCAGGTCCTTCTGCAGTTGTTACAAGGGGTAGCACTCAACCGCCACATTATCTACTTTTAGAAGGTAGTTGGTAGGCAATGATCATTATCTCCAACTTTGGCTTATCGGTGGCCATGGGTTTGCAATGCCTCAAAGCTTTGTTGGAAGAAGAGAGGCGTTGATAGTCTCCGATGGAATGTGCAAAACACAGTGCATCTGATTACAAAGCTGAAGAGGACTACCATAACCGGAGCTATATCTCGGTGCTTGCTTCCTCATAAGCATCATGCCATCGACTCGGATCAATTCTACGCACGACATATACATTTACTAAAAAGCCTTGATTGATAGTGTCTATTAACAAAAGTGCACAACGCCTGTGAAATGAGACATGCAGATGGGCTCGAGAGGCACCAAGATAGACTTTGTCAGCGTTGCACCAAGGTGCCATTGAGGACAAATGCCACACACTGCAGCAAAGTCCAACATTCAATCACATCCAAGCCCACTATACTGAGTTGATTTTGCCTAACTAGCCGCTTCAGTCGTATTTGTTGGACATAGCCTCAAGGCATTTGCTAGGACCTTTTTTCTTAGACATCATGGATGCATGCACTCAGTTATGTCCTCGAACACATTATTGAGATTAAAATGCATCGTAATGTATCTTTGTACAATCTCTCAGCATACCTATTACTACCAAGGGTTTGCCCTCAAAAACCCTTAAGGGCGGAGGTTTTTAATATATTTATGTAGAAATGTTCACATGGAGGGTCAAATAGAACATGTAATATGTAATGGTAGCGGCTGTTATGAACCTACGGTCGTCACATCGGCGACATTTTCATGCTTAGCATGAAAATTTGATATACTTCTACTTCTCCACTTAAATGTCCCTACTATATTGGTTTAGATGGCTTTGATCTGCTCATGTATGCCATAGAATTAAAGGCAAAATCAGTCTCCACATCCAATATCTGGACAGATCCAATTTCTCGACAATAACAAATCCACTCATAGTTGTCATGACATAGTTTTTGTTGGTCCACAAAAGAAGTTGTTAAAAAGTCATAAATTTTGTGAAGGAGAGCACTGCACAATATGACCATATCTCTCAAAGTTTGGAGATGGTATCAATGGAATAGTATCTAGCCCAACATATAAATTATGTTCTTTTAGATGGTGACGGGTATACATAAAAAAAGCATATTGAAACAAATGTTTGGAGCATGAGATGCATATGGTGAAAGACCTTGCTATAGAAGTGTTTTGGTTAATTTCACATAAAAAGGATATATGACGAGCCCAACAAGGATACTACTACAAGGATACTACTGCAGAAGCTGTAGTAGTTGTTACCAATTAAAAGGCACGGACAATGGAATTGCTAGTAGATTCTCGTTACGATCAAGGTCAAAGTAATCCATGATTCTTGGAGTTGACCAAAACAACTAGGGCCAAATATATAAAGGAAGGTAGACTACATATGTATGTGATATAATAATGCTCATGGAAAATTTCAAGGGGACCGGGTCTTGGGCAAGCAAGAAGATTGATGACGTTAGATGTTAGATGCGAGAATCCTAAAGGGTAAGGAGAGAAGCTCCATCATGCTTTGTCAACTGAAGTGTCAACAAAAGGATGAGCAGAGCGCCAACAACTGATGTAATGTTGAAGAATGAGTAGAGTGCCAACAAGGGATATAGTGTTTAAAACTGATTGACAAATTCTTGAAATATTTGGGTTGACCACGACACAAGGATGAGTAGAGTGCCAACAAGGGATGCAATGTATTAAAACTGGTTAGAATATTCTTGAAATATCTGGATGACGCATGGCGAGGGAAACAAGAATTTGCTTCGTCGACACAAGAGCTAACAGAAGGATCAGTAGATGTGTGAAGATGGGACTGATGTGTGAAGATGGGATATGACAGTGTGAAACTGGCTAGAAAACTTGGAAATCTCTGGATGAGAGGTTTCGGAGCATTGATGTTGAGGTCATGAGCCACGCCTACGAGCAGTGGAGGTGAGGGTATGGCCAGAGAAGCAAGGGTGGAAGGGTAGAGGGGACGCTTGGACAAGGGAAGAGCCAGAGAAAGCAAGATACAGTTTTTAGTGTGCACGAGAAGGAAAAGAAGAACATGTAGGGATATGTTGGGACCATGGGGTGGGGTATGGCCATGGCCAAGAACATTGGGCCACAATTATGGGCCAGCCAACCCACCTTTAAGCTCCTACCAACCCACCAGTCCGCGTTTGGCCATTTTGACCACTCACACAAAGACGCATCCTCTGCTGCCATAGCCAGCCCTCTGCTTTGGCGGCTTTGGCACAGTCAATTTGGCCCAAGGTCTCCCCCCCACAAACCGTGTTTATGCCCTGTTCATTGACTTCCTGCCTGATCCATGTTAAACTCGTGGCTCCGGTGCTCGATCTCATTCATCCCCGGCGGATTTGGAAAACCCACATCCGCCTTGCAACTTGGAGCTTCGTACCCAGGTTTCTTCCTGCTCTCATTCCAGATCCTTTTGTTCCAGTCCTTTTCTCTGAACAATCCATTGTTGGTCTGTGGAATTAGGGACGTTCCTGTGTTCTCAGGCCATTTTTAAGAGCGATCCTTTGTTGGGCTATTTATAAATCTTACCTGTTTCGTGTTCCCCAGAGGGATTCAAGATTGGCGTTTTGTCTCATTTTCATAGCGGGGCGTTCTTCTGGATTTTTGAGCTTAATTTTTGAGGAAATTCACTACCCATTACAGCCCGTTAGGTTTCTTTCCACAAATTTGAAGAAATTACTTAGGAAGAGGGGCCTTGGCCATGCTGGGTCTCATTGCAGCAGCTGCTTCTAATTCAGCTCAGGGGAGGGCAGGGTTTGAGCACAAATATGGTGGAAAGCTCTCATTTTGAGTTTATTCTAGCATTGTTGGGCAGCAAGGGGATCTTTCTGCCATGGGCGGATCTGCGGTTTTATTTTCATCTACTCCACTCATGCTTCTGATTCTAGTAGCCGTGGCTTTTGTTTCGATTTTCTTTTTGTTCTTGAGGACAGGGGATAAGCCCAAACCAAAGCCAGAACCAATTAAAATAACTAAGCCTCCTCTAGACTTGCAGAGTCCGAGGATGAAGCACCTGGTACTAAGAAGGTGACTATATTTTTGGGACCCAAACTGGCACTGCCGAAGGCTTTGCAAAGGTCAGCTCTTTAACTCAAAAGATAGAAGTTTGTTAAAATACTTTTTGATGGCACTAATGCTGACCAAATTGCTTGATTCACAGGCTTTAGCTGAGGAAGGAAAAGCTAGATATGACAACAAAGTAGTATTCAAAGTAGTTGATCTGGTATGGAAAGCTCTGTATGGATCTTCTTGGGGATCATTTCAGCCTCCACTTTTTCTAATATTTTTGGATATGCTTTTAGGAAAATTATGGTGCTGATGATGACGAGTACGAGCGGAGGTTGAAAAGGGAAAAATTGGCAATATTTATGCTTGCAACGTAAATGTTGTTTTCTGTTTGTTTTGCATGCTCTATTGTGATTAGAACTAACATTGCGTGTGGAAAACAGTTATGGGGATGGAGAACCCACCGATAACGCTGCAAGATTCTACAAATGGTTCACCGAGGTATTAAGAAATTGTCTTAATTTTTATCTTACAGATAACAGTTTTGGAACTTGATCTTCTCCTATATAACAGGGTGAAGCAGAAAGAGGGCCATGGCTTTTAGGAATGACATATGCTGTATTTGGTTTGGGCAACAGACAATACGAACATTTTAACAAGGTCTAGCAAACTGCAATTTTTGAATTGGCTAAGCTATAATCTGTAGGCTTTTCCAGCAAATAATCGTTTTGAATGGCCTACAATGCAGGTTGGAAAGATGATTGATGAATCTCTCGAGACACAAGGTAATCCAAACTGTTCAGATTTTCTGTAAGAGATATTTGCATTAAGTTGGACTCTAGTTTGACTGAAAAAATATGCAGGCGCGAGAAGGCTTGTGCCATGTGGAACTGGGGATGATGATCAGTGCATTGAGGATGACTTTACTGCCTGGTATGTACTCATCCGGCTGGTAATTCAGGGTTTCAGCTTTGTAGAATCTCATATCCTGCAAATGATTATAGGAAAGAGGGACTTTGGCCTGAACTTGATGGTCTCGTTCGTGAGGAGGGAGATGAAGTTACATGTTCCACTCCTTACACTGCTGCAATTCCTGAATATCGTGTTGTTATTCACGAAGATGGTACACTCCTGTCGAGGAGTACATTGGATCTATGAAGTCTGCCCTCTCTGTAGTTGACATGAACCATCCGCGCAGGTATGGAAGGAAGTGGAATGGGGTTTTTATGGCATTTTGGTATAATGGTTTATTGTTAGATGATATTTTTTGGCACGTGCAGAGCTCCTGTGGCAGTAAAAAGAGAGCTGCATACTCCCCTATCAGATCGATCTTGCACACACTTGGAGTTTGATATTTCTGAGACGGGCATAACGTAAGAAACTATAGACCTACGTTGCTTCTATCTAACTTGGTCTAAATATAGTGGGTAACAAGGCGTCATTTTCTTCCCTTCAGATATGAAACTGGAGACCATGTTGGAGTTTTTGCAAAGAATGCAGAGGAAAATGTCGAAGAAGCTGCCAAGTTACTGGGCTATTGTTTAGATACTATTTTATCTATTCATACAAATGCTGAAGATGGAGCCCCTTTGCCTGGTGGTTCTTTGCCACCTGCTTTTCCTGGTCCATGCACGTTAAGAACTGCACTTGCATGCTATACTGACTTGCTTAGCCCACCTCGCAAGGTAAGCCATCTGGCATCTTTTGTGGTCCATGAACCATTGCTTTATACGATTGATCCTTTTGAAATCGTTTCTCAGCTAGATATATCCTGACATTGTTTCCATCTGTATTCAGAGTGTTCTAGCAATTTTAGCAGCCTATGCCTCTGATGAAGCTGAAGGAAACCGGTTAAAGCATCTTGCATCTGTTCAGGGCAAGGTATATCTCGACACAAATATGGGACTTTGTTTGGCCATCTGCCGTATTTAACTCTTAAGTATATTTTGTGCAGGATGAGTACTCCCAGTATATTGCTGCTGGTCAGAGAAGTCTTCTGGAAGTAATGTCTGATTTCCCTTCTGTGAAAGTGCCTTTGGGTGTGTTCTTTGCTGCAGTTGCATCTCGTTTACAACCAAGATATTATTCAATTTCATCTTCACCAAGGTGTGTCTTTCATGTGCATGTATAGTAGTTTATTATAGTTATTAGATTTTTTGTTAGCTTCTTTGCCAAAGGAACCAAATTATGTGATAGATTGTCTAATGTGTTTATTTTATTGATGCAGATTTGCTCCCAATAGGATTCACGTGACTTGTGCACTTGTCTATGGAGCTAGCCCTACTGGTCGTATTCACAGAGGAGTTTGTTCCACATGGATGAAAGTAAGTCATCTTTCATATTTCTACTACTTGAATAAGTAGATGATATTCTCTAATACAAGAGAGTAAATTCCTTCGTTGGACTCTTTTCAGAATGCTCTACCTGCAGAGGAGTATGGAAACGCCTGCAGCACAGCTCCTATTTTTGTTCGACAGTCTAACTTCAAGCTGCCAGCTGATCCAACCACACCAATAGTAATGGTTTGGTCCTGGAGCAGGTTTGCACCTTTCGAGGATTTTTGCAGGTATGTAACCTGACGACGAATCAGTTTCAGTAAAAGTTTCATTTTGTTAGGCTTTTTTTTTTTTTTTATATATGAGGTTTTTGAACTATAGGAGAGCTGCTTTACAAAATTCTGGGAAGAAACTTGGGAAGCATTCCTTTTCTTTGGTTGTCGTAATAGAAAGCAGGTATATTTGTTGTTGTATCAAGGCTTCCCATTCCCCCTTTGTTTTTTTATTAGGAGCTTCTTTCTGATAACTGCTACAGGATTTTATCTACGAGGAAGAGATGCAAAGCTATGTTGAAAAGGGAACTTTAACAAAGCTATTTCTAGCATTCTCCGTGAGGGTCCCACAAAAGATTACGTTCAGAACAAGATGCTTGAACAGGTATGTCACCTTAGTAATGAGTTCCATATGTTTTACAGGTGATATGTGTTTATACATAAAATGTTATTGCAGGCATCAGTTATATGGAATTTGATTTCTGATGGGGGGTATCTATATGTCTGTGGAGATGCAAAGGGAATGGCAAGAGATGTGCATCGTGCTTTGCACACTATTGTGCAAGAACAGGTACCGTATGAGTCGTTTATGGTGCATTTATTTATATGTTGATGCTAATGACGAGCTACCAAAACTGCAGAAATCTGTGAGTGCTTCAGAAGCTGAAGCAGTAGTGAAGCAGCTGCAAACAGATAGTCGATACTTGAGGGATGTGTGGTGATATGCTAGTTTTTTCATATCCAAAGACGCTTCCCACATGTCTGCACATTAGTGACAACTTGATTTCTAGTGAAGATTCTGCAGCAATTGGATGCAGCGCGAGCATGTAAATTTATTGTAGTCTGTAGAATATGATTTATTATGATTGATTCTGGGCGAAATTGTCCCATGTTTTCACAGAAATGCATCAAAATTTAATGGCGGATCGAACATATTATTATTATCGCGATGTACTTAAGAGCGCATTCCTTGTTCATACAGTAGGGCTATTTTTTTGCCCTATCCAACCGACACTTATATTTGAAAAGACATGCTTATTTGGCATATATATAGTGAATAAAAGAATTTGGACATTTGATTGAGGTGCTTGCTCCATTTATTAGGTCATTTATTTATCTTAACCCATGTGATTTATTGTCAACACCACATCTGCCACCCATTTTTCAAATGACACTCATAGTTTGTAGTTGTCAACACTTTTTCCTATCAAGGAATAGAATAGAATAGAATAGAATAGAATTGTTTTTATCATCCACGGAGACCAATCAGCCTATGGGACCCAATACAAAAAGCGTAGCAGTCACATTACTGCCATGGCACGCTAACTAGCTCTCTAATTTGAAGAGGTTTTGTGGGTGCTTGCCTGAATAAACCCTCCCTTTTTGGAGGTTTTGTTTTGTTATGATTGTATTCTTGTATTGGTGCCGGGGAAATGCAATTTGGGGGATCGTGACCGACTTCTTAACATGCTTGTGGATTATTTTCATGGGAAGCGATCTTAGCGACCTTGCATTTTGTCAAAGCCCCCGAGGGCTTCTTTGCTATATTTTTTCCGGAAAGCCAAAATGGTGAGGAAGTCATTATTTAATTAAAAGTGGGACAAATCTTGAATTTTGGGACTCTGGTTGAAAATGGGACTCACACACCATAAAAGAAATTTCTGAATTGATTGCTTGAATAGAATTACCATGTGACACACATAGAATTGGGTTCTTGTTTTCCTCATAAATTTTACAAACCACTAGTTGAGATAGTTTTCAAACTTCTCGATATTATGTGCCCCTCATACAATGATATAGCATGGAGGTTGCTCATGGCCTTGTCCATCTCCCTTTTGGGATCTTGTGTGTGTTGTCTTTGCAGCGTGAGAACTTGGATATGACCATACCACACTCCCCAATTCCCTCCTTTGAGGGTCGACATAATTGCCCTCCACTTCTTCTCAGTGATCGGTGTATTGCTCCTTCAAGTTGCCCTTCTTGTGTCTCCCAATGGGCTCCCAATATTGAATTTGGAATCGGGACGCAACTCCTCTCCATCGGGCATAGTGGTGGTTACATCGAGAGGTGCCCCCTAACCATATTGGACCGATCCTCATCATGGGGCCTTACTAGCACAAAGTATCCTTCCTTGATGTCCTCAAAGGGATCCCACTTTCGGGAAGATCAAACCACTTGACTTTTGAGGCCTTACTTCCACAAACCACTTGGAACCCTTGTTGGGACCCAAGTGAGCATTCTTAGGCGTGCTTGCACCTTGAACCTCCCATCTTGACTCGGCAAGAGAACCCGTCTCTTAGATCCCTCCCACATGGCATTCGGTTTCAAGCATGTCACAACTTTCTCCCGTTGCTTGATTAGGGAGTCCATTTGATTTTTCTTAAGAGTGGAGGTGTGCTTTCCATTTGAACATCATCGGTGTGTTATGTAATCCTTGATGCCCTTCACCCGGTTGGCTAGAGTCTTTGGTATCTTGAAGGGAGGTAGTGGTTTTGGTTGCCCTTTAGGAATGAGAACTTCACCGGCTGACACCCCTTTGCCACAACTTCGATACCTTATGCGGGCATCCACAACTTGTCACCTGGTCTCCATTTATATTGCATGATTGGTATTCCATCCCTAACCCAAAACTTGCTGAAGTGGCTTTGTGTGTCATCTGGTCCTTACCATCTAGCAAGTATCCTTCTACAAATGATTTCCAATCTGCAACCTCATCCATCAAAGCCATTGGGTTGGGGTCAATGCGACTCTGAAACACATCCATTAGTTCGGGGAGAGTGGTCACGTTTTCTCTCTTGAGCTTGGTGGAGAAAGTTCAAAAGAATCCATCTATATCATCATCGTATGCCCAATCATCATGAATCCCACTTTCACAACTTTGAATACTCCCTTCTTTGTCAAGTATGACATTGCCCCAAACATCCATCTATTCTTGTTTCTTTCCAGCAGGTTGTCAGTGAACACATAGCTCCTCGGCGGTGATTTCTCAAGGGGAAATCATCCCAAGTCCTCCTTGATTCACTAGACACCTTGGATGTGAGCTTTTTTATCGCCTTTGGTAACAAAGCGGTTGATCATCCATCAAAGCCTCAAAAATGGGTCTTTGAAGGGAATACCTCCTCCCTTCTATCGATCCTTTCTCTAGTGTTCTCCGGGCACTTGAAAATAGAGCTCACATGGAAGTTTGGATCATCTCTCCATAGATCAAGCACAAAATGACCATATGTTTCGGGTTCCATGACCATGTGTTAATACACCCGCCGGACTTACTTTCATCGAAAAGCGTTTTGACAGCGCTTGGGTAAGAGATCTAGCTTTGGCAAAGAAAGTCTTGTGTTGGTCCATCTTATCATGAATTATACACAAAAATTTGTCAAATTTTGCATCTCGGAAAATGTTCTCCACTTGCCAATACAAGCTGTCTACATGATATTTGGTCCCTTTGGTGATCTGCAAATTGCTCCCTAATTGCCATTCTTTCTTTCTCTATTGCGGTTGATGCAAGTGTATCCTTGAGTTGAATGCAAGTGTTGCACTTTGAGAATGGCATGTGTTGTAGGACACTCACGTCAGAAGTGAGTGCTCCATAACTTCTTGAAATGTGATTGAGAAAGAGGCCTACCTCCGGTAGTTTCTAGGATGGAGTTGACCTCCTTAAGGCACTCATACGGATATAGTGTTGTGGCAACACTCTTTTGCACCACTACTGCAGTGCTCGTTTCTCGACTTGTGAGGCATAGATTGAGACATGTATCTCACAAAGCTCGAGGCTGCAATGGCCTTTAGAGTATTTGCTCTAGTTTTCAAAGTGAGTGCATTACCATGTTGGAACAAAGTGTGCCCTTTTTCTAACTTGCTCCCGATGTCGTAAAATGAAGACTTGCTCACCCCAAGAATCCATCTCAATGCTCTCATACATACCTTCATGCCCCTCAATTGATATAGTAGCGATCTGTGTTTTCATCATCATTTGGAATTCCTACACAAGGAGTAAATGAAATTAATCCTATCTTTTGAATTTGTCCAATGTATTGGGACCTTATACTTACATGAGGTCATCCACATTGTACTGCCTTTGTGCAATCTAGGTTGCAACACTCTTGTCCCCTAATTGCCTCGGGGTTTTCTTTGGTTGGTGCCATACTTTCCATCCTTTCTAAATATTTGTCACTTCTAGGCCTCTTGGGCACCTTTGGCTGCCTTTTATGAAAGACATAGCGTCTCTTCCTTGTGATCAAAGGATGCTCATCGACCACAAATCTTCCACATGGCCTTGGGTGGCCCTTGGGGTGTGTAGTTGATGGGGCAATCTAGGTATCACCATTCTTGTGTGTAATATATCTAATTGGCCATCTCAAGCCGAGCTTGGGACTCGGTGACCCTGAGCACACAATGCAATCACTAGAGCTTCCTGGGACATGATTGTATCAACCGATAAGAAGCTTCACAATGCCAACTCAAGATGTTCATCTCGACCTCTCATCATTCACACTATCAAATGGATCAGCTGCGGTTATTATACCCCTGCAAATACAAATGCAGTTTGCAAGGGTGCAACAAAAACAACCCATCTTCCTCCATTGGAGCCTAGGGCAATGGCCTCCTTTGGACTTCCCTGGCTCCATTTTTACTCATCTCACATGTTCCTGAATGAAAAAGCTCACATTAAAACCATATAGCCCCAAAACACCACAAATATGACCATATGAACCATATAAAACCATACAAACATATTAAATATAATCATATTAAATCATACAACCATATTAACTAAAATCATACAACCATATTAACTAAAATCATATAACCATATTAAAGCATACAACCACACTCATTTCTAAACCATATGTAAACATTGTAAACATATATATAACCATTGAAACTATTCAACCATTGAAACCTTATTAAATACATAAGATAGCATATATAAACACATAACCTACCCTTTCATATCTTGTCATGTCCGTGGCGCCTCTTGGAAACTGCGTGGCCATGTCGACAATCCCACTGCTTGCCCGTCATGGAGGGGCATGGCCCTGCGTGACAATGGTTTTATTATTGCACTTTTACGAGGTTGAGGAGGTGCGGCCGGTGCTTGCACCCTCTTCCTCTCCCCCCGACCATTCTTCCTCCCTGTTTTCTCGATCACTCATCCTCCCCTGTTTCCTTAGGCGCCCGCTTTACGTCCGGCGTCGTCGAGCAAAGCGATTCAAGGCCATCTTATAATGGCGGCTTGGTCGGCCGGATCAGGGCAACTTCCGGCGCCGAAGTTCTCGCCTTGATTCATTGTTGGGGCGTTACCGCTGAGAGAAGAAAGTGAGGCCCTTTTAATCTTTGCTTTTTAGTTTTACGTAAGTCCTTTGGTGCATTTTACTTATATTACGTTGTTAGAGGCTCTTATTGATCCACGATACAATTTACTGACAGAAATCCTTATTCACGCTTTCTTAGCGACTATACCCACATGGAGGCGAACTTCGAAGCCTCCTCCTCATCCGACAAATCTTCGGGTATGTTTTTGTAATATCATACCCTTTTTAATCTCATTTCTATCTTTTGCTTCTCCTTTGTTCTCTGTACTCTTCTCCTTGTTCTCTGTTTTCTCATTGATCTCTGTTTTTCTATTTTTTGTTATCTTTTTTTCTTGCTTGTGGTTGAATTGAATACATTGTACAGGGCACAAGTGAGAATAGTGGTTAAGTAGTAGCAAACAACGAGATAGAAATCATCGGGAGACCGGTGTTAGGAACTAAGATATTGCGAGCATTAACAGAACATAACTAGAATGTCTTTCTCCAAAGAAGAACTAAGAATAGGAATTGCTTCACGGAATCTCCATTTCTAACTCACGGCCAAATCCCTTTGCGGGGAGACATGCGAGAAGGGAGTGGCGAGTTGGGAATACCGACTTAGCAGTCCGGAAATGCGGGCCTTCTTCTACCGACTTCGCGGTCGAGAACTTCCCCGACTTCATGGCCGAGAAGAGAGTGTACACTCTGGAATGTTGGCGGTTGAGGATTCTCGACTTGATGGGAATGCGACTACCTAATGTCTTCACATTCTTTAGAACCTGCTGCGACCTTCCGACTGGTAGGTGAGGATGTATTTCTACTGCCAATGGCTCTTTGTGCGATCGCCGGGTGCCTCCACCGATCGAGCCACTCTCCTTGAACCATGCTCATGAATATTGCGAAGAGGCCCAGCTCCGCCCAGGTGGAGGCCTCGGCATTTAACCCACGAAGTTCTTTGGCAGCTTCGTGGCTTCGTGGTGAAAGTCCATGACTCCAGTGCACTCTAGAGCTGGCACCCGCAGAGCGATCTTAACCACTCTCCTTCCTATCTTCCTGGGACATTCTGCGAAGAGTGGTTTTCAAAAACTCTGCGGGCCAATAACAACAATTATTCTCACGTATTGTGGTGGCTCTACCCAATCAAAAGGCGGTCGCCAGACCATCTTAGATGAATATTGAAGGGGATGGGCGATTGAATTCCGGCGGCACCGAAGATGTGGCAGCTTTCGACTCGTGAGTCGGCGGCTCCAAGCTGCCGTCTGGCGGCTGCCGGGCGATCTGCTAATAACTCTCCCTTTATCTTCCTCGGACAAAGCGACAAGTTGTTTTATTTGTCGCGAGGCCAACTCTAACAGCTGGAAACCACAGAGTTTGCTTAGCGCAACTCCTCCTTCTATCTTCCTGGACTCCATGTGTACCAGAGGAAGTTGTTTGGCTAAGGCATTCTGTCTGCGGGCGAACTCCTAACAACCTGAGGGAAACCGCCAGAGCTTGCTTTGTGTACATTCGCCTAAAAGTGGGGCTCACCCCTTAACCAATGAGCACTCCGTGTGTACTAACGAGGAGTTACGGATGTGAGCATTCTCGACTTGTCCCGAAATGTAACGGCGACCAACGATCGCATTCTCGGCCGCAAATTAGAATCGCAACCGACCAATTCTCCATTGTGTAGTGGCGGTGGCTTCGAGCCGGTCAGTCACTCTCCTTTGAAACCATCTTCGTCGGTATTGAAGGGAGGGGCTTCCGGTGGGTGGAGGCCTCTACGTAATACGGAAACCCCCGGAGGGAAGCCAAGGCTTGCATTCTCTACAAATCTTGCACTTTCTATTCTCGTTTTTAGTCCCAAGTGCCTCACTTTTGCCACGAGCCCACTCTCCTTGAACCATCTTCCTCGAATATTGCGAAGAGGAGTGGTTGGGACAGTGAGGCCCCTCAAACTAACTACAAGAGGATGCATTTGAACCGCATCTCACGGGCCTTAGTCCTAGCACGATCTATATACAACATTCCAAGTAAGCAGTCCATGAAAAACACACCTAAAAGCGGGCATTTCTTTACCCCGATCCATTGTTTCCTTCTAAGGCATCTCTCAACCCGGAGGTAAATCATCTCTCGAAGCTGAAAAATCTTTGGACAAGGAAGCGATGAATCCGTCGAGCTTATCGGCGGTTCCATTATTTAAACACATACGGCATGTTCTACAAGCGAAATAACATAGGCATCTACGAAACTCACATCTTCACGCGTAATTCCTTGGGCCCTTTGTATCCACGGATCCGCGACCTCACCTAGAGTCTTTGCTTCTTACATGGGGTCTCTTCAAGAGTGTATTAGCATCTAATACTTGTATCCTTTGCGATTTCGTATCCCGTTCCATGGCGCCCCTTGATGTAGAGTTCAAAAACGGCAGCTCCTCTAAAGCTTCCTACCTTAGCTCGTGCTCATCGATCAAATCAGCTGCTTGCAATGGGGCAGCGGTCGGAAAAAAACATATGCAAAAGCCATTTGACTTGCAGCTTACCCGCGTCATGGCGCCATTCAGGAAGTCGCTAGCGATCGATGCTCCCCTCGAACTTCGAGGTCCCCAATGCGCGGGGAAGATAAACTTCGCTCGCTCACTTAGTCCCTTGATGTGATTAAATTTGAAAAATAGTGTTTGGCGGGCTAATTCGCTAGCCCGTCTTTGTACCCTTAGCCCGCTTCTTTTCATAAATGATTGCATGTCCTTAACTTCAAATTAAAGAACACGCCCGATCTTTTTTACATGCAGTCCTAAAACTCTAGCGCGGAGGAGACTTAATTCTGAAGGGTCGAAGAGGATGAGAGGGCATCGACATGACTCCGTCCATCAAGCTGGCCTTGGGAGGATGCTTCTACCGGTGGCGGCAAGAAGAAGAAGACAAACACCCCGGGTGAGCTCGAGGTTTTTCTTTTGTCGAATACCTTAACTGATCCATCCTTTCATCTTGCACGGCATTCACCGCGGACTCGCGGTGATCAGCGGGCGAACTCCATTATTCGTCATCGAGGGATTTGGAGGCGAGCTTCTTGAAACAATGGCCGAGATTCTTGGTGGTATGTCGAGGTATCGACAAGTGGGAAGGAAAAGATCTGTTTCTACACCAAAGGGACAAGAAGAGCTCAGGAGACAAGTACAAGAAAATCGGTGTTGTGCTCTCCGTCTCTGCGCATGATTCAAAGCATTTAACACTACATGTCGAGGACTGCCGGAAAAGAGTAAGTTCTATCACACCAAAAAAATTAGCGGTTTCAAATTATTCTCACTCTTCCATGAGCAAGGCTAAGGGCACGAAAAAAGGCCGGCGCCTTTAAATTGTCGAGAACTTGGGTGGAAGGAAAGGAAGGGATGGATGAAGGAGGAACCCTAACATCGGGGAGCTTGGTATGGAGATTTCAGTCGGGGGAAAAGCATTCAATCACGGGGACCTTCACTTCTATTGTCTTTGAAGACTCTACAACACTCTGATTGGGGAATGAAGTTGTGGTTCATACAAAAAAGTCCACCAAAAACAAAGATGGGGATGATGACACCACGGGAGGAATCAGATGTGAAGGAGATGAAGATATGGTGAGTCTCAAACCTCGATCAGATGATCGGATCAGGATTTCTGAGAGAGGGGCGAGAAAATGGGCGTCTAGCTCGGTATTATCCGTTGGGAATATCACACAAAATTCTTCTTTGGACATTAGGCGGTGAAGGTTTGCACGGGAGATGCCGTCTTGTTCAACCACGGGGAATTTAATCCGGCACACATGCTGGAGATTGAAACTTTGATGGTGCGACATCTGATGCCGAGATCAATACTGCCGGATGTCATACCTTTTAGCGGTCGGCCGGTGGAAGTTGTTAATTTGGAAGTCGAGGAAATCTGAAAGAAAAACGTCGGTTACAGGTTGTAGGCGGTCACGGCGGTGAGGCGGCTCAAGTATTGCCGTGGCGGGAGGAGGTGCGCAAAGGATCAAGGATAGATATGCCAAAGCGAGAGTCTGCGAGTTCTTTTCGTGAGGCGCCCGACAGCCGGGCCGGCGGCATTATGTTGCCTGCGAACACAATAGCGGCGAGTGCCCGGCTTCGTAAGGTAAATAACTCTGAATCTTTCCATTCGGCTTTCGCTGAGTCGAAAGCCTACCATCTAACATTTGCCGATTATCTTTGGGGTTTTCGACTTCGCGAGTCGAAACTGAGTAACTTCCTGAAAATCAAAGGATCGCGAGCTTTTCGATTCCTTGAGTCGAGAAAAACCCTAACCGATAAAAGAAAATTAGACATTCAAGGGGACTTTCTTCGCGTAGTGAAAACCTACCATCTAACATTGCCCGATTATCACTGGGGTTTCTCGACTCGCGGTCGAAAGCAGTATATTCTGAAAAATCAAAGGATGCGAGCTTTCTCGACTCGCGAGTCGAGAAACCAAAAAAAAAAGTAAAAAAATTAGACATTCAAAGGGACTTTCGACTCGGCGAGTCGAAAAACCGAGAACTACTATTCTTGTTTATTAGGGTGTTTGTAGATACTTTCATGCTCGACATTGGTACATTATGCGAATCGCATTATATCGACGGATCATACGCTAGGCAACAGTGGAAAGCATTGGGTTGTCCTCGGCGTCCTAAAACAGGGCTCCCTCGGATAAGTGGAAGACCTTTGAGAAACTATCGGATATGTTGCTGGAGGGACAGGAAGATGACAAGGGAGAGGAAGAAGAGAAGAAAGAAAGAACACCAGGAAAAGGGAGTCTCTCTCTCGGACCAATATGACCTCATTCTTAGCTCGAGGTGATGGGAGAAATGGGTGACATATGGGCTCAATGGACAAGAGGCAAGCTGAAGGACAGCAATGGAGAATTTCAAGCCGAGGCGGACCCCAAGTTGTTTGACAAGCGGTTCATGAAAGGATACGGGGCCTCGCCGGACAAAAGCGCTTGACCTACAAGGCAAAATCTTGGAGGAACAATCGCTAAGGAAGACCAGGAGTTCTAAAAATGCGGGGCGCAAAAAGTTATGCCGCAGTCTAAAAGCGGCATCGCGTTAGAAAGAAGGCATCCGCGAGGTTACGCAGCGTTGCATCTAATGAATACCATGATTTTGATTATTACAAGGAAAAGGCTGCCCTTGATGAGGAAGACATGAAGGAATTGAACCGTCTATGTCAACCCTACATCAACACCAAGCTGAAGCGTAACGTCAAAACCCTTCCTTTCCACTGAATGTGCTATGGCAATTCTGAAAAGGAAGCTTGGATTGGTGGTCCCATTTTAAGGCGACGATAGCTCCCCATTTCTGGTTACTTTGGGACACAAAGGAGGATTTGGTGGTGCAGGCGGCACTGGACCCGTGGCATTATTTGCCATCAATATGATCGAAGACCCACCCTTTTTATGACAAAGGCGACATAGGCGGTGGTACAAGGCGTGTCGGACATGGCCGACACGGATACTTTCAGTTTCCTTGTCTTTTTGCATCTTAGGGCAATCAAACAGCTTCTTTGTCTCCCAATGGGCGGCTGATATTAACTTCACCAACAAGATCATGCACTCCATATACGAACTTGATCATGAGTGCGGACTTGGCTTACCGAAGGCACCAAGCTTTGCCAACATAGTTTTGGTTTTGATTTCAAGATCGGTGGTCGACCTGGATAAGTGGTGGTCTAGCGAGCATCATTATCTCGACAAGTTCATGATCTCTCAAAGCGGATGGAACCACGGAAGGGGCAGATTTATGGAGGATGTTCCATCGATGGACAAGGTCGGCAAAGATGGTGCGGCGAGGTCCTATACATAGAAATTCCTATCCGGCCAAGAGTTATCAAGTACTTCATAACCGGCTTGGTGAGGAAGATCAAATTGTATCGCAGTGGTACATGAATGGCTGTTCTCTCGGGGGCTATCTTTGTTTGGAATGAAACCTATATCCGTGGTTGGAAATAAGGACATGGTTGAAACCATTCGGTCATACACGGATCTGCTTCATGAGCATTTCAAGGGAGGAAGACAAATGGAAGCGATAAAGGCGGCGGCGGGGCGAGGGAGACAAAGCTGGCGGAGGCGAGAATGTCGAAGGTTTGGACGAATCTTTGCCGAACACATTCTTGAAAACCTGAGATTGAGGTGAGTTTACTTTTGCTCTATCGGTGTTTCTCGATTCGGCGGTCGAGAAAACTTCGTTCCTTTCAATACCTTTTCTTTTCATTTCGACTTCTTGAGTGAAAACTCGTTCCTTCGGCGGATGTCATCATTTGAGAATTCAGCTCAAGCGACTCGGATCATTGTCATTGGGCAGCGGTTCGCGTCGCGAGGAGGAGAATGAAAAGGACAAAGACAATCTAGAGCAAGACACCGCTCCACGGCCCGAAAGAACACGAAAAGATAATGATCCGCATTTGGATCCCGATGAACGGAAATATGGTGAGCCAAACTCCAAGCGGGATCGGTGGTCCCACCAAGCTTGTAATATTTGGCGTCAATGGGTATTAGCTGCGGTATACCACGACAAAAGGCGTCCCGAGATTAACACCTCGCGGATCCCAATCAAAAGCAGAGCATAGCATAAAATAGTGTATCCGAGGCCTAGAGCTAAGGAAATTATTGAATGGTGCCTGGAGCGGGGATTCGAAGTGGGCATATGGTCTTGTATGGCAAAGAAAAATATTGTCAATGTTCTTGGTGTTCTCGGCATTTCGTTTTTGAAGTTCAAGTTCGTTTGGGGAAGCGAAAATTCGAGCATGTGAAGGACCTCGATCCAGCCATCACAAAGGGAAGCCTATAATGGTGAAAATTTTGGGCCGAGTTTATGAGCAATTCGGGGACTATGGCAAACACAACAGCTGATCATAGAGCGACTCGCCTACAAGTGCTATCATAGCAGCGCCAAAATACAATCATTGCTAAGCCATATCGACTGAAGAATATGAGGCGGATAGGTGGTTGTCCTTGGGACTGTGTCTGTCTTGGCGGAATCCCTCTTTGCCATTCTTGTCGCCCGATGTGCTACGAACTATCAGAGCCTCCGCGGAACCCGATCGAGAAGAGCAAGCCGATCATGAAAGCTATGGGCGACAAATATTTTGGTGAACAAGAAGAGTGACCCTCTGCTTTCGGATAGTCAAATTGTGTGAATATTGTGTCGAGCGTTGAAACATGTATTGACCATTTTGTAATGAATATACTTGTATATTGAGTTTTCGATGCCTTTCTCGACTCACGAAGTCGAGAAAGGCATGCTTGTCGTGTTGATGAAACCATTTGTATGTTTGATTGTGTATTTGGATGCAGCCACAATCTATTATGATAATGCTTGTACATTGGGTTTCACGGGCCTTTCTCATTTCGCGAGTGAGAAAGGCATCTTGGTTGTCTCGTTGACAAAAGCATTTGTATGCTTCCGTGTGTGATTGGATGCAACCATATTCTAATGAGAATGGTTGTACTTTGACTTTTATGGGCCTTTCTCGACTTCGCGAGTCGAAAAACACTACACTCCCGTCATTGGATGCGGTTGTATGGAATGAATGTTCTCTCGTTGTAATTTGATTTCAACATTCTTTTCTTCGTTTTGACTAATGGCACCGTAATTGTTAATCATACTCTCCTTGCTCCGGTGGTTTAGGCACGAGATCCGACACGACCACAGATCCTTTCGAGGCATCGAGGAGTAAACCGCTCCAGGCGACCACAGATCCGGCTCAAAGGCGGAAGAAATACCGTTTCAGCGCGAGATCCGGTCACGCTACACTCTTGCCCGGCCTTTGGGACAAGGTTGCTTAGTTTGAATGAAAAAAAGAGGTTGCTCGCTACACCACAGGGATAAAGAACATCACGAAGAACAAAAGAAAGTCCAGGAAGCTCAAGGCATCTTGCAAGCATTGCATAACATCCACGGAGGTTGGGGAAGGAGCATATTCGATGAAAAGGCTGCGGGAGGCGAGTGGAGAAGTCGGGTGGGCAGGTCGGTAGGTAGCTCGAGGCACCTCCCGTGAGGCATTCCACACTCTTGAGGTTGCCCCAAAGGCTTACGAGGCGGCATGAAGAAGCGCCACAAGTTAATCCCCTAAGGTGGACCACCTACCAAGATGATGTAAGCGTAGTAGTGACAGCAAGACCGCCATGGTCTCTGCGTCCGATGTAAAATACATTGTATCTGTTCAATTTATTAATAAAAATTCATTTTCAACTAGATCTTTGGTTTCAAACTTTAATGAATTTCCTTTATTTCAGTTGCATTGTTTTTGTTCTCGACTTCGCTTGAACACAGGGAAAAGCTGCAAACCATTTCGGATTTGAGTTTTATTCAAAAATTGAATTAAGGATAGTTTTGGTCGGGGTGCTACTTTTTATGTAAATTAAGGGTTCGAAAAAAATGGGAATGGAATGAGTCCCACTTTAATTAAATCGACTTGAGGTTTTTAATCCTGGCGATAAGCTCTAGATACACTTCAACATCTGTAGAAATTTTATTTTTTAGGTCAAGGTTGATACAACTGGATATTCCCTGTATTTTTCCCTTTTCTTTTTAATAGCTTGCGAATGTGCCAACTACCCACTCTAAACCCTTGTAGAAAAACTGCAAAGATGGATGAAAAGCTTATTTATTGGGATGATGTTGTACCTTGCGAGTCGAAGCACGAGAGTTTATGTTGCTTATAATATCATTTAGGCCGCTTAACAAAAAGCGAAAAGGCGGTCAAGATTAATCAATCTTCAAAATACAGACATTTGGCTCTGGGGTAATGTGTACTGAGAATGCCGGGTTCTGATTAAGAGCGTTAGTAGGATCATCAGAAGCAGGAGTGACAAAACCTGAAATAACCCTTGCTCCAACATGGTTTGTAGGACTTTCTATCTCAACTGCCTCATCATCATGAGCAAGTTGCTCTTTTGGAAACTGATATGGTGGTGCTCGGGGGAATGGCAATGGGAGCAAGAGAATGAGAAAGAAAGTCGAAGTGTGCCATACCATTGAATATCCAAGCCATGTTATATTATTTGAACCTTTAGGGAAATGTAATCTAAATTAGACAAAGGCTTTAATGATATTATATGGATTTAAAAGGAGATAAGAAAAGGCATTGCTCCTTTTTAAAAGGCAACAACCTTTTTTCTAAGCAGCAACAAGCTTATATTAGGCATCGATAATTATAAAAAGAGGACAACAATTGCGAACCGGACTTCTTATTTGGAGCAACATGTCATATAAGAACTTGCAAGCAATAGATTCGACCTTTGTTCAGCAACAAACCAACAATTGCAGACTCGGCCTGTCGATATTGCTCTAGCTCCAGCAATTGCCTAGCAGCCACTTCAGAAATTTTTTGATCTGAGTGAAAGCATGTTAGGGTATACCATCTAAGGTACTTTTTAGAGAGTGCAAAACTACCCAGAAAAGTATTTAGCACTGAGTATTGTTTTGATTCATTTTAGTTTTTAATCATGCTGTTACCCTCTTAATACTACAGATTGACATGTTATTGAGTTTTATTTTGAAAATTTTGATTGATTTTAATGGAAAGAAAGAATGAAACTTTTGAGGCTTCCAAAGTGGTACACTATAGCTTGATTTTACCCATCCTATACTCTATACTTCTGAATTTTGATTCCATTGCTAGCTTATTCTTAAGCCTATGCTGAACCTAAAAAGATAAAAATGCAAAGCCGGTGAAAATCGAGAAAAGAGAGCGCCAGCGCCAAAATCAACACCAAATGTCACAAAAAGGGAAACAACTTCGAGAAAACAACACTTTCGAACAAGGAATGCAAGTGCCTAGCGGGCGCCATCGCCGACCTCGTCATGGTGCGGATTGAACAAATGGAGGTGGCCGCGTGCAAAATGTGGTGTCGCTAATATTTAGAGGGAAATGTTAGCGGTGGCCATTCTTGAGTCGCGGCCTTTGGCTCGCCCTAACGAGGCTTGCCGGTGGCCTTACCGCATAATGGCCAACCGACAAATTACCCTACCCTAACAAAAAACTTTGACACCATTTCTTGGGAATTTATAGACTTTGCTATGACTAAAATTGGTTTTTCTTTAAAGCTCGGGCAGACTCATTATTGGTCTCAATTCTAGAGCCGACTCTGCGGTTATGATTAATGGCTCCCCTCTAGTTTTTTCCTCTTCAAAGGGATGTGAGACAAGGATGCCCTTTAGCTCCTTATCTCTTCTTAATTGTTCTTTGAGCTTCTTATTAAAGCGGTTCTCCATCATAAAAACGGGGTAATATTAAGTATCTAAAGTTGCCTAATTCGACAATCATCTCTCTATTCTTCAATATCTTTGATTGATGGCGGGTTTTCCACACCCCATCATTCGACCTCAAAAGAAATCAGGATCATTCTAGTGGTTGCTACAATGCAAAGCGAGAATGGATTGGACAGAAGCAAGAAATTAAGAACAAATACGGGCCCCAAAATAATCTTCAATCTATAAGAATAAGAGAAGGAAATACAATGCAAATTGCCCTCCATGCCTCGAAACATGGAGGGCCTCAGAATCCATGATCAAGAGAGGTCTGCGAACCCTTTCAAGAATCTTGGATCAGGGAGAGAGGGGAACTTCGTGTTCCTCAAAATTTTAAATACTTTGCACCTCATACTCTTCACCTTCCATTCCAACCTCTTCATCTCAACCTTTTATGCCCCTTCATCTTAGCCTTCTATTTTCACCTCTTTATCTTAGCCATTTAAAATAATTGTAATAAACATCCCAAAGGCCCTTATAAATCTAGGCCCTTAGGTTACAAATACTCCTTCACGCCCCCTCCTTTCTTATGTTGACCGGGTGCCAAAATCCTGGTCAACATCTCGCCCAAACAAAAAATGGGCCGGTCCCCTCGGCCCAAATGCTTCAACTTCTTTTTCTCCATTTGACTACAATGATTTGGAGGTTTCTTGGAGGTTTTTAGGGTGTACTCCAACACCATAGAATAATAATAATATTTGGAGGTTTTAGGGTGTACTCCAACACCTTTTAGGGTGTACTCCAACACCATAGAATAATAATAATATTTGGAGGTTTTAGGGTGTACTCCAACACCATAGAATGATAATAAAACTTGGAGGTTTTAGGGTGTACTCCAACACCATAGAATGATAATAAAACTTTGGAGGTTTTAGGGTGTACTCCAATACCAGAAAATGATGATAATATATTGTGTCAAAATAATGAAATAATGAGATGTCAAAATTTCGCATAAGAGCTTTGGGGTAGGGCACCATTAAATGTTATGGCCAATGATAAAATTTAATAAGGTTCACAATTTGTTTTTTGGCTTGGCTTTGGCACGGTGAGGAGGAGAGGAAAGCGAAGGCTCTTTGCCCAAACAAAAATATGCAAATCATAAATATGGGCTAAGAATGTTCAAAACGTGGCAAAGTAGAGAAGGAAAACGTGGAGGCGCGCCCAAACAAAAAAATGTGCAATCATAAATATATGCATGGTAGCAAGGGCAATGGTAATGGTCGAATAATAGGCTAAAAGGAGGAAATGGTGAGTAGGTAATGGTCGAATAGGGTATGGTCGAAATGGAGCCAATAAATGGGCAATCAATGGTGAAAAGCATAGTTGAAGAAATAATTTTAGGGCAAGAATAGGGCAACCTGGTTTTCGAACTTCGAGACTCTTTGGATGAGAGGCGAGCATGCATGCCGTGACTCTTCTTGATAGGTATGGCTTCTTGATAAAATCCCCTTAAATCCCCTTTGGTTTGGGTGCATATTCACGGGGGTGACTCAGCAACTTGAGAACATTGGATAGGCATATTCACCCCTTATTCCTTAATCTACGATGCATTAAAGTTCCTCGGTTGTGGGGTATGCAAGTACAAAATTTACTATCTTGTATAACAAGATTAGCAAAAATACTATAAGATTTCAAAGCGGAATACTATATAGTGTTGATTTAAATGCGTGCAAAAATATACAATTATGAGGGCTCTACCATTTGCCCCTCGCCACCCCTGTGTGAATATGCACCCAAACCAAAGGGGATTTAAGGGGATTTTATGTGTTAATTAATGTCAATGGTAGTTATGTGTTGGTTGTTAATGTCAATGGTTGTTATATGTTGGTTGTTATGTGTTGGGGGATTTAATTTTTATATCTTGGATGTTAATGGTTTGTGTTGCAAAAAAAAAAATTGGCCCCTTCGGGGCCTTAGGGACGTCACCCCCTCCCTCCCCCCCTCCGGTGTGACAAAAATTTTAGAATTCAAAGAAAAAACTAGAATTCATTTGGGGCTTTCATCACCTGTAGCTTTTGAATTTGATCATAATAAAACAAATAGAACATAAGTAAAAGTTACCATAAAGATAGAGCAGATTAATCCCATTATTATGAAAGTCATAAAGTTTGCAACACCCATACACAAATATTTTTCAACTGGAATTTAACAATGACCTTGGGCCTCCATGGATTCTTTTGGTGAGAAACCAAAGTGGGAAACTTTTCGCTTGTTAGCACAAGGATCTAGAAGCCTTGGAATTTGCTTAATAACTGTCTCAAAATCTAAAAATGCATGGTAATTTTTGCAAGCTTCATTGAATGAGCCATAAAACAATATCAATAAGCGCAATCCTATTAATCGGTGGTAGAATGTGAAAGCCTACCAAACCCGGCCGAAAAATTGCTGTTTTAGCATAGATAACTTAACCAAACATATCCATATCATACACTATCAAAAGATCTGGGAGAGAGCTTTCCAACGCAATAAAATCATCTCAAAGCGAGCTACGGATCAAAAGTTATGATAAGAAATGTGTTGCATGAGAAAGCGCATTACATGCGCCCTTCAAGCCCTTCATGTGCCCATTATGCACCACACACACAAAAAGAGGGCTTTTGTTGTGAGCCATTGGTTGTTGACCATTGGAAAAAAAATGCTAAAATCAATGGCCCTTCATGTGCCCATTATGCACCACACGCACAAAAAAAGGGCTTTTGTTGTGAGCCATTGGTTGTTGACCATTGAAAAAAAAAGGCTAAAATCAATGGCTCAGAAATGGTGCACTCTAGATGTACGCATTAGTACATCCATTTGAATACATCACGAAATCATAGGAAAACCTTAGTGAAAATCGTACAAAAACACAAAGAAAACCCCTTGTTATTATGCTACATATGGTGGTCGGAATGGCGGATAGATCTTTCTTTTACTCTTCTTTTCTCCTCCCTTCCCATCTCTTGCAGATCGTGGGCGGCAAACAGAAAGCAAACAAGCGGTTATGGCAGAAAAAAAATTTCTGTTCTTCATTCCCCTTCCTTTCCTCAGTAAATCCGGCAATAAGCCTTGCATCTTTTACGCAAGTCGGCTAAGTATGTGCGGCAAACTTAGCATTGGAGGGCTGGCATTTTGCTGGCTCTCCCGAAATAATCATAAGCAGCATCGATCTTCTTGATTTGTCATTCCTTCTCTCTGGAGATGCCCCGGTACTGTAACAAAACCAATGTTTTTAGAATCAGCAAGTTGTGTAGAAAAAGATCTTCAAGCTTGTCTCTTTTGGCATGCTGTCATTTTTCTACAACAAAGCACTATGAATGATGCAGCAAAGAATGAAGCTGGGTATGAAAAATGGCAGAGAAAGAGAAAAGGAAAATTTAAGATATGGCAAGAATGAATCATGGAAAAAATTACAGCAGCACCAAAACTTGATCCCGGGGAAAATTAAGATCTCGGTAGAATCTCCATAATGATGGCGGGTTTTCCCACACCCCCATCATTCGACCTCAAGCAGAAATCAGGATCATTCTAGTGGCTGCTACAATGCAAAACAAAATGGATTGGACAGAAGCAAGAAATTAAGAACAAATCTGGGCCCAAAATAATCTTCAATCTATAAGAATAAGAGAAGGAAATACAAATGCAAATTGCCCTCCATGCCTCACGAAATATGGGGGCCTGCGAATCCATGATCAAGAGAGGTCTACGAACCCTCTCAAGAATCTTAGATCGGGGAGAGGAGGGAACTTCGTGTTCCTCAAAATTTTAAATACTTTGCACCTCATAATCTTCACCTTCCATTCCAACCTCTTCATCTCAACCTTTGATTTATACCCCTTCATCTTAGCCTTCTATTTTCACCTCTTTATCTTAGCCATTTAAAATAATTGTAATAAACATCCCAAAGGCCCTTATAAATCTAGGCCCTTAGGTTACAAAATACTCCTTCACGCCCCCTCCTTTCTTATGTTGACCGGGTGCCAAAATCCCGGTCAAAACTGATGACACCTTGCTAATGTGAATTTCTTCTTGGATATTCTCAATGGATTCTCTGATGCTTCTGGTGCCTATCTAAACTTGCAGAAAAGTGTTATAATAGATGACACCACTCATAATATTATTGCTGGTATTGAGGTGTTGAAATCAAATGTTGCCTCTAAGCTTTTGGGAATGCCTCTTTCTCTTAATCCCAAACTCAAAGGTCTCTGGTCTGCTTTAATTGACAAAATTAGAAAAAAGTTAAATCACTACAAAGTTTGCCTTAGCTTTATAAGCAGAAGTATCATTGCAAATTCTGTCCTTGCCATTTCCTTTGTTTCTTATTCTTCTGCAAGCCCCTAAGGTTGTTTATAATGAGATTGAGAGAATTATTAGAAACTTTATTTGGGGTAACAATCATCCGGTCAACTGGAATACTGTCACTAAAAATAAAAGAATGGTAAGCATTGCTTGTAAGAATCTTTATGCCCAAGCCTGTGTTCTTGGTGGCAAATATATTTGGAGAGCCTTTATGTGCCCTGACATGCATTTGTCTTATTTTATTAACTACTGGTCATGTGGCTAATCATCCCTCTATTGATCATTCATTGCCAAACTCGGTTTTCAACATCATTCATCCAGGAAGTAACACCTCTGTTATCATGAGAAACTTAATCGAGGCTTGGAATCTAATTCATCATATCTCTGAGTTCTCTTCTGTGACTGATTTGCATCAAAATATGTCTATTTTCTAGAATCCCCTTCTTAAAGATCATCATCATCATTGGCTAGCTATTAGACATCCTAAAATTTCCAAAAGTTGGTCCTCTAAAAGTATCTTTGTTATTGGGGACTTTTGGACTAATGGCAGATGGATGTCTTGACTGCTATAAGAAGATTGGTTGCTGATACTTCTATTGATAAGGATATCTTTCTTAGAATTCATAAGCTAGTTTTTAAAGTTGGCTGTCCAGCTGCTTCAGATTAGAAATTGAATAATAAAAGCTGTTATGTGGTGAAGACGATCTACAACTTCTTAACAAATTAGACCTAAAGGTGCGGCCAAATGGAGTCTCTCTTATGCTAATATGCAAAGGTTATTGTCAAATATCTGAAATTCTTACTGCCAGCCCAAAGTAAGTTACTCAAGCCTATGTTCCCTTAGTAAGAGGAACCTTACCATCTAACTAACCTTGCCCTTTTCCTTTGTGGGGATGGAAAACATGGAACATATTTTTTCTGTCCAAAGCTTATTCATTTCTGACAATGGTTTAATTCTAAATTCAATTACTCATGATCTCTATTTTGGGGTGTATACAAAATAATGACTCTTTTAAAAATACAATTATGTTCTTGGCCTTGTGAATATCTGGAAAAGTAGAAATAGAGTGCTTTATTGTAACAAAAACATTTTTATTACTTGGATTAAGCTTCATTTTCAATTTGGCCACAGCTCACAAACGAGAATTTGGTGAAATATAATAAAAATTGGGACCAGTATGGTATTTTTGAAGATCCCTTTCAAATATTCAAATCAAACTTATACTGTGCTGATTTTAATGCTGATTTATTTGCGGATAGATTATTTAGAGTCTTGTAGAAACAATGGGAATTTAAGCACACAATTTACCAATAATGAGACTACCATTTTTCAAGACTATGAGATGCCTCTAGGTAAAAGGTTGGAAAAAGTGGACAGGGAAATTGCAGTCAAACTGAATGGTGAAATCCAATGGCAGAACGAAATTCTATGGGCAAATACTTTTTTGAGAAGGTTTATCAAGTGTATAGATTTTTCTACTTTTTGGTCAGATGGCATATTCGCCTTACTGATAGGCAGTTTGAAAGAATAAGGGACCTTTACTATGTTAATAAGGAGTTTGCAGAAGCCTATGGTACCTTGCTGATCCTTTTTGTAAGGAATGATCTGATATACTTGATTGAGAAGTGTGGATGGACCAATGAGAACTTTTATCCTCAGCTTAAATTTTCCACTTTGCATTTCCTGGATAGTGCTGCGGCCTCACACTCCTCTTCATCACAATTATCTCATCTTGCTTCTCGATCTCTTCATTCTCTTCTTTCCTTGTTAATATCCCTTCACAATCCTTATCTCTTGCTTTTTTCATATTGTTCTATGGTTTTCGTGCTTTCTCAGGTCTGCTTAACAGGCTATCTAGTTTAATTTTAAGGCTCAGAAAAACTTCTTCCTCTCGGATTTATATGGTGGTTATACGCTGTTACTTGTAGTTTCGTCAACGATATCTTCTCGATGACAATTTTTTAGTACTCAACTATTTATCTTTCTAAGATTTTGGATGATATGGAAAATATCTTAGTTTCCATATTTTCTATCATGGAATTACTATTTTTTATCTCTTCTCTCATATTCTCTATCTCGAGAATGAGTGACTATATATTTCTCTTGTTGTATTTTTATAATGGATGAATAGAAAAAACTCTCTTGCCCTAAAAAGAAAAAAAAAATGGGTCACCATGTGCCATCTCCTGTTGCTTCAGTTGTCTTGTCATCATTTCATGTACCTACTCAATCGATTCATGCACCTACTTCATCTGTCCAAGTGGGTTTCCACGTGACATCTCTTATTGCATTTGCTAATAGTCTATCACTTTCATTAGTCCATAGCTCTGCGTCTAGTGAATCCTTCTTATCCCCAGTCTCATGGCCCAATTAGCGAGAAGCAACACATGCATTTATATGACATCCCACGCAAACAAGAACTATTGAAGGTAAAGTGGTATCCCCCATGATTGAAAGAAGCTACACATTGTTAAAGAAACTAATGCTTCTTATTCTTTTTCATCAGCTTTAGTTCACTTTGCAGCGCTCAGGTTTCTACTATTATTGCTGCGGTGAATGTTCTTGCGACGACTCAACTAGTTTTAGGAGCGTCATCTTACGTGCCTATGCTTTTTTGCAATGAGTTGTAATTATACATTTCCTTCTTGTTGGAAGGAAGTAAGGTTTTCTGTGACTTGGATTATAATCATGTCTATGCAGTGATGATCATATCCTCTATATGAGAGACCATAGACGGGATGGACTTGGGAATTAAAAAGGGTATAAGGCTTTTAGATAGGAGCACATTACTCAATTGCACTTACTAATATCAGACCAGGAATCTACTACCCTAGAATACTAAATTTTCAATGCATGCATGATGAATCAAGCACAATACATTAAATGCATCAAATCTACACAAGAGAATCATAGTACATTGACTTTAGGCTCTTTATGTTAGACTAGCTCAAGGCTCAAGTTTTAGATTTAGAACAAGAACCATTCATAGTTAAGCTATGAAAATTTACCATGGCACAAAGGGATGTGCAAGAAATCAAGGACATGAGAATCTTCTGAAAATGCCACACCTCCTGCTTCTATTTCCAATACTTCTACACTGCTTCCGTCTGTTCCTTCAGCGCCCCTGTCTTGCATAAGTACAACAAATGTGGCTTCTAATGCTCCTTCCCCTCCTATTAGAGACCCATGACACTCTTTTTGATGATGTTGCTACAACTAAATTGCAAATGATTGGATGGAGCAGAGAGGAGGCTCCCCTCCGCCAAGAATTACAGTGCACAATGGGAGGGTGGAACATTGGCGGGGCTCCCCTTACCACTTTCTAGGACTTATTGGGCAGATCTTCTAGGAGAATATTATGGGGCTGATGTGGTAGACACGCAGGTAGTGAGTATGGAAGTGGAACATCCAAATCAATATTATGAATATTGTGTCATGGAATCTTCAGGGCATTGCTTCTTCCCCAAGTAAAAGAAGCAGATTCTCTCTTTATTTATCCAACCTTTCTATGGATTTTTATTGCCTTCAAGAACACAAATGTAAGAGAGGTGATGTATACAAGTTGGCCCCCATTTTGGGCCGTAAATACAGTGTTCTTATTGCGGCAATTGACTCATCTAAAGCTAGGGCCCTCCTTTGCTTGGAGGGGTCTTCTCTTGATGTTACATTTACTCAAATTGATAAGTTTAGTCATTGGATTCTTGTTAAATGGCAGGACAAGGGTCAGGAATGGGGTATTGTAAATGTTTATGCTCATAATCGACTGGGTCAAAGGGGTTCTCTATGGGCTTCTTTGAGGAGTAAGGTGTTTAGACTTGGAAGTAATGTTGCTTGGTTTATGGTTGGTGATTTTATTATGGTGGAAGCGGGGAAGCTAATAGGCGTGGTAGGGGTCACAAGTAATTCAAGGATTTGAGGAATAGTGGCAGCGTTTCTTGTTGGATTGTGAATGAAAATTGATGGGGACTAGTCATACACATGGTGTAATGGTTGGACAATTTATGGTAGAGCCTATGCTGCCATGATAGATGCTATTATAATGTTATTCTGCTAGCTTGGTACTTCCTTTTCATAGAACTAATTTTTGGATAGCTCTGTTTGGATCACAACCTTGCTTTGTCAAATACTAGTAAGACCTACTAAAACATTTTTCAAGCTCAATACCAGTTACTTGAAGAATGAAGAGTTTAAAATGAGTTGTAAAGATGTGTGGTCACAGGCATTCTCTCCATCCAGGGGGATGTCAGGGGTAGTAGCTACTATGGCGGCAATCAAATCTTCTGCTAAGGAATGGGGTCATTGCAAAGTGCCCGAGGTTAGAGGTCATATCAGGAGTTACAAATATGCGAGCTCAAACTCCTTCTACTCGCATTAAAGGGAAAGCAGATCTTTGGATGAAATTAAAAGATTGAGATTCATCGGTGTTGGAGCTAAGTTGAAATTTGGTTTACAATGGTTCAAATCTGGTGATAGGTGTTGACAATTATTTTTTAGGGCGACTAAAAGGAGGAGGATGGCGACTCCTATGAATTCTCTCATTCTCTCAGATGGCTCGGAGGTCTCTGACCCAGTGCAGCTAAAGCAACACCTTTATAATCATTTTGCAGCATTCATTGCTCGAAAACACTCATCTTTTCAGGAGGACATGCAATCTGTTGTGTTAACTAAAGTGCGTTTTATTGTTTCAACAGAGCAACATTCTCTTTTGAAGATAAAGGGATGATCTAGATGTAGCAGCCCATCTATTAGAGAAAGGAAAACGTCTATGTCTTGATTTTTTTCCAGTAGAAGTTTTCAAGAATATCGGGAGTGGATTGGAGATGATATATATATAATACATTTTGTGAATTTAGAAGATATAAAAGTTGGGGCAAAATTCTTATCTGGTACCATTTCCCTTATCCCCAATGTGAAGAACCAAGACCATTTCAGTTGGTGTCCTATAACATTGCTCTCTATGGTGTATAAGATTTTTGCGAAAGCTTTGGCAGAAAAGCTTTGTGTTGTTCTTGTTGAGTCGATATCCTCAACCCAAATAGGATTCTTGCATGGAAGGTGTATTCTTGATAATGTTACCGAAGCATATGAAGGCATGTATTGGGCAAGGCTAAATGTCCATCACATTGTATATTTGAAACTTGACTTTGGCAAAGTATGGCAATGATGGATTTGGGTTTTAGAAGTGTTTATTGGCCTTAGGGTTTTGTATCCCATTCATAAGAGATGTGATAAAGCTGTATACTTCTGCAATATCTAGAGTACTCTTCCAGAGAGAGCCCTCTGCTGTCCTTCCTGTTGGTAAAGGAGTTCGTCAAGGTTGCCCCTTGGCTCCATTGTTGTTTACAATAGTGGCAGAGGTGCTTTCACAATTATTCTCTAGTGCTACTGAGGATGATGTGATTAGGGATCTACCTATGGAGAATGACCTCAAGAAATTGTTAATTAGTATGCAAATGATACCTTTGTAGAAGACGACGATAATCTCCAAAATGCAAAGCTTCTGCTTGACACATTTTCTTTAGCATCTGGAGTTTTGATCGGTTGGCAAAAGTGTTCTCCGTTATGGACTCAAGATGATGAAGTTCCACTATGTGTTCTTGCCTACCCCTGGAAGATATTGCCTCATGGGAAGGCAACCAAGCCTCTTGGTATCCCTGAAGGGTATTCATGTCTCAATTTACGATGCTTGGGATGTCATAATGGAGGGTTGCGGATGCACCTTTTTGGTGGGATATTGCTAAACTACATATGCACGGAAGTCTTTGCCATGCCATGGCAGCATGGAAGAGCCAAGCACATGTTTGCACTAATCCTCTCAGCTTGATTTGGTTTGCAAGATAATAGGGAAATGCATCAAAGCTTGAAGAGCAAAGGAAGGACAATTGACTCAAGTCACTCAAGAGATACAAAAGGTCAAACAAGCAAAGGAAGTGAAGAGAAGAGGAGAAAGAAGACCCCTTGAAGAATATTCCATGGTATGTAGCTCTTTGTGATCTTGGCATCTTTGGCATTTTGATCCCCTTCCCCATTTGCTCCACCATCCTAAGATACCCTTGCACTTTGACTCCTTGCTCATATACCTTCCAAAGTCAACCTTGACCTTGAAAGTTCTTTCTAGTCAAAATACACCTTCATGAAACACCACTTGCTTCATCATCCACTAGTTCAAAAGTGACTTGACTTGGTCATAATCTTGCTCACAAAGTCAACATCCATGCAACTTGAGCAAAGTTAAAAGAAGATTGCAAAATTTCTAAGGGAAGTGCTCAAATTTCAAATGTGCCCTAAGAGGCACCTTAAAGTTGCTCCATAAAATTTTTGGCTCCTAAATGAGCACTTGATGTGCCAAGTCACTTCACACCTCATATCACACCTCACTTCACACGCCAAGTCATCATACCCATCATCATTCTAGCCATTTCATGTCAAACTCTCACATTCAAATCAAAATTCATATCAAAGTATTAAAACTAGCTTCATTGTTGCCACATCACCATTGACACCTCATCACTCACACACGTCATCTCCATGTCATTCAAAAATTTTGACTAGAAAGAATTTTCAAATTCAAGATGGCTGACATGTCACCATTAATATTGGCCACATCATACCACCTAGCCTTGTCATCATTTCCAAATGCCACTACATCCACTCCTTAGCTCATTTTTTTGCCAAAATCAATCCAAAGAACTCCATTATGAGAAGAGATTCGGAATCTTTTAGGGTGCAAGAAAAGATTCCCTCGGAAAAAAAGAATTTTTGAAAAAAGGCTTTGTTTTTGGGCATTATATGTGCTTCCTAGGAATCGGAGTGCCTTAGTGCCTAGGGGTGCAAAAATTTTCCTATCTACCCCCAAGCCTAATTTCTCTTTCCGACCAATCTCCCCATGCCACGTGGAACATCCGGGAGGCGTGTGGGGCGGTGGAGGTACAGGATCCCGTGGATATTGCATAATAATCAGAAATATTGAATTTTCTTCTTGTTTATATACCTTGGCCAAATTGATTGAGCACGTGGGATATTTAAATACGAACCCATATGAACCCTAAATCCAGGAAAATGCCAAGATCCAGTTAATTTGGCCTAACAAACTAGCAAATCATGACCTAAACGGCGAATCACCATGTTTAATGCCAAGAACACTTATTGCGGGCTAAAAGGCGAGGAGGATTGAAGGAAAATGATCAAGATCTCAACGAGCGAGCATTTACAAAGGGGCTTTTACGCACGAGAAAAAATTCGAGGGCTTTGAGGCAAAGAAGTGTGTTTTCGGCTTTGAAGAAGGACAAGCTTGATGACCTTGAGCTTGATTCTGACCTCCAATGTTTACCTATGATCCAGTTATTGACTCAATTCTGGATTTGCTGAATATGTACCTATTTGATCGTGCCCCAAGACCACGAGCTTGGGATATTACATTGTATCTCTTGAGTGTTTGATTAAATTGAAAATCCGACCTTTGTAGCAATCTGTTTGTGTTGCATCGAAACTCATTCCCAAAAGTAGGCAATTATCGGAGGCTAGGCGTCTTGTATGCATCCAAACCGTCGGATAGGTGTGGTGCGCCTATGTAGCAACTCTTTGGGAAGTGCAAAAAAGCCAAATTCTGTCAAGGCAAAATTACAATACCAATTTGAGCCAACATCTTTAGATCTTTGGTATTTGCTGCTTGGGCATTGAGCATAAGAGAGTGATTGTTTGAGCATCAATCTTGTCAAACTAAATATGATAAACAAGGCAATACTGAACAGCGTGCAATCCTTCATTAGAAAATATCTTCTTTCAAGATTGTTCATCTTTTTATAGTCTTAGGCAAAATCGTCAAAAGAAAAAATTAGGTTCCTTTTGTCAAAGAAGACTTGGCCCTTATTGTGCGAGACAAATCGAGGCGAATAAGCGTTGGTAACTCCAGAAAATTCCTTGCCAATATCGAGTTCCAAATTTTTGCTCTCTGCCAGGGATATTGACCAAAAATTGACTAGGTCAGTGATCTAATTTTGGCCTACCTAACCTACTCAGACCTCATTTGAGATTTTTCTGACTGTTAGTGTCAAGTGTTGAGCATCTTGAGGAGAGAGATCCATATCCATAGCTTGATAGATCATTTTCTGCAAGTTATTTTGTGAAGCAGACTTTTTTGCCTTCAGGGAAACATACTCCTAGTGAACTTTTGTGCACCATTTTTGGAATTTTTGCACTCAGAGTGGTTGCCTCAAGCAACCTAGAGGTTCTAAACCACTGAGGTTGAAGGTTTTGCCAGGAACACCTTCAACATTTTGGAGGTTCTACCGAGATCATTTTCCTGGAATCTGAACTCATGGCACCCAAAAGAACTAATGAGGCATCTGAGCCTACTGAAGCACAGGATAATCATGAAGCTACTGCAGCACCTACTGTCACTATACAAGCAAATGCAGGTATGCCTTATCAATACTTTGAGCTAAATGTGCCTATTCCAGTCCCTGTTTTTGATCCGAGCATGAATGCCAATAATTTCCTCAAGACTTTTGAAGAATACTACCAAGAATATGGTCACAAAAAGGGCTGTAAGTTTTCTGAGTTTAAAAAATGTTTCAAGAACGATGAAGTCAGGGCTTGGTTAGAGTATGTTGTAAGTTTAGGCACCAACTCTTGGGAAGAACTGGTAAAAAAGTTTTTAGCAAGGTTTGGAAGAGTCTTGGACCCCCAAGATTTAATCTTTGAGTTGCAAACTTTTCGCATCAAACATGGTGAGAGTGTGCACCAGTATGTTGAAAGATTCAATCTCTATCTGGTCAAATGCCAAATCAATCATGTTCCTAACCATACCCTGCATCTAGTGGCTTCTTTTATCGGGATTAAGCGGAGCCGAGGATACCGAAAGCTTTTGAAGATCCAAAAACAAGAGGGATTTGATACAATACACAAGGCTTTCACCAAGGCTACTGAAATTGCAGATATGATATCTTACTTACCAGATGATGTGCACTCACCAAGTGATCCTTTTTTTCCAGAATATGAGCAAGAATATATGGGGGCAGCACCTATACCTATTTATCTTTGTCAAAAAGAGAAGAAAAAGGTTAAGATTGAAGATGATGAGGCTCCCCGGCGGATGTAAGCGAGAGATCACCAAAGTGTCAAAGCGGTTGAGGTAACCAAACAACTTCAAAAGCTGAAAAGCTCAAAATTTGAAAAAAAAACTTACCCTCCATGTGTGCATTGCTTTAGAGATACTCATTCTTGACTATTCTTTGGTATAGGCCATGCACTAAGTGTGGAAAAGAGGTCATTTTGGTAAAGAATGCAGTATTGTGTGTGAATTTTGAAAGGTCATAGGGCATTATGAGGATAGGTGCGGTGTTAAAGAGTATTTTGCCGGGACAAGAAAAGTCTAAAGTTAATGAGCCAAATGCATCTATAAGGTTTGTGCAGGAAATTGAGGAACAAGAGGAGATAATGGCTGTCCACACCGGAGAATGAATAATGCCAAAGAAAGAGAATCAACACATGAGGAAGGCGACATCTTGAAACATAGGGATCTTTGAGCAAGCAGTTTGTGCCTCCTCCTCCCTTTCGAGAAATTTGTCAAGAAGGAGAAAGAGTGTGAGGACTTTGAATATTTGTTGAAAAATTCAAAAAATATTATGTAGATTTCTTTGACCTTGCTCAAGATAGCCCCTTCATACAAAAAAAAAAAGGTTCTCAATCTGACTAAGGAAGATGAGTTTGCCCTAACAAACCACATTGAGGAGCACATGCTCACTTTCGGGATGATTATGATCTGGAGCTTTCACTTGTGTTGCCAAAATGGGAGGAAAAATCTTAACCAAGGTTACGCTAGATGGAGGATCACCCCGAATGTAATGCCACACCATGTTATGAGGCTATGTGGTCTAGAAATAGACAAGAAGGCTCCAATGATCTTAAAATCTTTCTCTAACACAAAAATCAATCCGGTTGGAATAGTTAACAGCGTGCCTATTGATGTTGAAGGAATAATGATTGCGACTAACTTTGTTGTGGTTGCTTTTGAAGGAATAGGGACAAATCAGATATATATGACTTACTTTTGGGCAAAAATGGCTTTCCTGATCGATCGATGCTAGAAAAGGAGAATGCACTATTTCAAATGGCAAGAAAAAGGTAACATTGTACAATAAGTTAGGAGAGTTTGAAAGCATGAATTTCATTGAAGAAGAAATCTTTGCTATCACATCCATGTGAAGAATTTGGCTGAATGCGATAGAGCTAGAGTCTAGCATAAAATTCCAAAAAGAATTAGCTTCAGCTAAAACAAACAATTTTGCTTATTTATGGTTTGATGGTGGTGTTTCCAAAAGGCTTAATGTAGCATCTTACGCTACTATTCTCAAGGATGCTTCCAACAGGGTTGCTTGCTAAGGTGGGTAGAATTTATCAAATGTCACTTCTAATATGGCGAGTATAAGGCATTAATTGCGAGGTCTTCAAGAAGCAAAAAATCTAAACATTAGTGATGTAATCATCTTTGGAGACTCTCGGCTTGTCTGTGAGGCAAATATCGAGGAGAATATCAGGCCAAGAGTGAAGACATGATGTAGCTCGAGAGATCAAGCTATCTTTGGGCGAAGAATTTTGAAACTTGGGAACTTTGCCATGTGCCAAGGGAGCAAAATTGTGAAAGCGGACTTCGTTGTCGCGAGGAGTGTGCTCTTTGGAACACTTGGCTAAAGGGAGCAATTCAAGAAGATGAGCTTGAAAAGAAAGATGCAACAGACTATACCCCATCACGGTAATCAATGCAAGTGAAGACAAAGCGGATAAAAGAAATCAAGGTCAACAAGAAAGGTCTAGATAGGGTATTATATGTTGGTGATTTGTTTAAAGAGGACAATGCTTTTGTTACTAAATTCTTTGATGATTGGAAGGATATCTTTGCTTGGGATTATGATGAGTTGATTGGTGTTGACAAAAGCATTTGTGAGTTTGAGATCAAGATCAAGGAACCTGTTATACAAAAGCTAAGAAGGATTAATGCTTCTCTATTAGGTTTAATCAAGGAGGAATTGTGCAAAATGAAAGATGCGGAGGTGTGATTGAGAAATTGTGAACCCGAGTGGCTATCTTGCATTGTTCCGTTGAGAAGAAAAAATAAGACTATTAGAATTTGCATAGATTATAGAGATCTAAACAAAGCCACTATCAAAGATTGCTATCCTTTGCCATTTACGGAAGAAGTCTTGCATCTTTATGCTTGGGGAAAGAAATTTACTCATTCTTAGATGGCTTTTCAGGTTTTAATCAGATAAGCATCAAGGAAAGTGATCAGCCAAAAACTTCATTTATCACACCTTGGGGAACATTTGCCATGAAAAGAATGCCATTTGGATTGATGAATGCATCGCAACATTCCAAAGAGCCATGGATACAATTTTTAGAGAAATGCACGCCAATATTTTTCGTGTATTTTTTGGATGACCTTTGTTTGGGAACTTCTCTAGAAAAACATTTTGATATGCCAACCATGCTGTTTGATTTTTGTGTAGAAAAGGGAGAGTGAGTTTGAATCCCAAAAAATGTGTTTTTATCCTCAAGAGGAGAGTTGCTTGGGCATGTAGTGTCTCTGGCAGAATTCAAATATCTGAAAGTAAGGTTGAAGCTCTAAGAAAACTAGCACCTCCAAAACCCTCAAGCGGGTTAAAAGCTTCATGGGGATGACTAGCTTTTTGAGAATGTATGTACCTCATTTTCCCACACTATGAGCAATTTCTAACCTCACAAAGGTTGGAAAATTCTCAAAAAGTGAAAGTAAACATATCCTAGTAAATTGGGATGAGCAATGCCAAGAATCTTTTGACAAGATCATTGATGCTATTTGTAAATCTATCCTACTTAAACCTCTGATCTAGAGACCCTTCAAAGCTTATATCGATTGTGACAAAAAGGCAATTGGTTTTGCACTTTTGCAAAGCATGTAATTGCTTTTTGCAAAGATGTGGTCGGAACTTTGAATAAAGGTATTCGGGTTGGAGAAAAGTGCGGCGTGACTTTGATGTTCTTGATAGAAAGACAAGGACATCTTCTTCAAAACAATCAGGTGCAAGTATTCATGAGACAAAATCCTTTCTCACTCCTTTTTGCAAAAAAGCAACCAAAGGCCAAATTGTGCAGGTGGGCTTGTAAGATCCAAGCTTATGATATTACTGTAAAGGTGGTAAAGTTGATCGAGAATCCCAGCTCTTATCTTCCACATGTGTTATTTGAGCATGAAGATCAAGAAGGGTTATGTAATGATGACAATCTAACAAACTTGATTTCTTTTGATCACGAGAAGATATTGGTAGCAATTTGACATCGAAACTATCCGGAGAGCAATGAGTTGCCCAAGAATTTGAGTGACAGTCAAGAGAGAAGATTCAAGGACAAGTGCAAAAAGTTCAGGCTAATTGAAGGGATCCTATGATAATTGAAGCATGTCATGAGGGAGTATGTGGAGGACACTTTGCAGCAGATACAACTGCAAAAAAGATTCTCAGGTCAGGATACTTTTGGCCCACTCTTTTCAAGGATTGTTATGAGACTATAAAAATGCTGCCATAAATGTCAGGATCTTTGGTAAGAAAACTCACGCAACCAGCTGCCCTGACTGCCATAACTTCCCCTGGGCCTTTTCAAATGTGGGGGTTGGATTTTATAGGTCCCATAGACCCACCTTCTTCAGCTCAACACCAGTTCATATTAGTTGCCACTGATTACTTCACCAAATGGGCGAGAGGCAATTCCTTTGAGAGAAGCCAATGCTCAAACTCTTGCAAGATTTCTGCATGAAAATATTTGTGCGGATTTGGCATACCTTTCAAAATAGTTTTCGATAGAGGCAGCCGGTTCATCAACCATACAATTGCATTTCTACTAGCCACCTTGAAAGTCAAACATACAAAAGTTCATCCTATTACCCTCGGGAAATGGCCAGCGAGAATCAACTAATAAGACTCTCAAATCCATCCTCAAAAAGACCATCAGTATTTCAAAAGGATTGGCACCTAAGACTCCATGATGCACTTTGGGCATATAGAACTACCATCAAAGTGGCTACAAAACACACTCCTTTCAGTTTGGTATATGGGATAGAGTCAGTACTGCCTATAGAATTAGAGCTTCCATCACTCAGACTGGCTTATCAGATTAATTTGGAAATGGATGAGGCTCTAAAAGGCAGGTTTGTGAGATTGATGCAGCTAGAGGAGCATAGATATGAAATGAGAATGCGTTGATGAGAAAAAAAGGCTAAAGATATTGCAGCCTTCAAAGCGACACACAAATTGCGTGGGAGTCTTAAAAAAGGGAGAGTTAGTGTTGAAATGGAACAAAGCAAGGGAGGATATAGCATCCAAATTTGAGAATCTTTGGGAGGGACCATTTGAAGTGATAGGAACGGTGGCAAAGATTCATATTGGCTGAAAAGATATTGCTGATGGCAGAGAATTAATGAACCCTATCAACATTGTGCACCTAAAAAGGTATTGGCAACAACATGTTGCCCTTGCTTTGTTTAACTAAAATCTTTATGGTAAGAGGTAGCTAGGATTAGTTAGTGCATTGCTAAAAGAAAAATAAGAAAAAAACAGAAAAAAGCAAATATAAGAAAAAAGCTTCAATAGGATGAAAGCAAAAAATTAGTTAAGCCTACCCTAGTAAGTCTAGTTCTGCTTTGAGATTATTATTCGTGTACTAATGCGTTTCTAGTGTTGCAAGTACAAAAAGGCTGTACAGGTTGTGATCAACTGAGGGAGTGAATCAATACTGATCATAGTTCCATGCAGGTGCATCTGAACATGTCATTCACACATCTCTTTCACTATATTACATTATTCTTCATCATCTGGAGTTGCTGCCATTGCCCCCACACCAGCAACTCAGTCAAACTAACAAGCTTTATCTTCACATGCAGGTGCATCCTTATATCTGCCTCCATCTGTCATCTGATCAAGAGTTGACCTTATAACATCTGAAAACCCCCTACATCTTCATAAAATTCCCAAGCTGCTGTCATACTACCATCCTGCAGCTTCTCATAACTAAAGAGATTTATTTTCCATGCAGGTTCATCTGAAAGGAACATCATTCATGTGTACATTCATAATGCCAAATCTGTCACTTTCAAATCCATATGCAGGTCATTGAGTTGCCAACCATATTCTCACATTGGCAACTGGCTGGAGCTATGTCAAGAAGTACAAACAGCTAGTCAAAGGGGCTGGTAGACCAGCCTTCTCTTTTAGTTTGGCATAATGCTGCCATGCCATGGCAGCATGGAAGAGCCAAGCACATGTTTGCACTAATCCTCTCAACTTGATTTGGTTTGCAAGATAATAGGGAAATGCTTCACTAGCATACATCAAAGCTTGAAGAGCAAAGGAAGGACAATTGACTCAAGTCACTCAAGAGATACAAAAGGTCAAACAAGCAAAAGGAAGTGAAGAGAAGAGGAGAAAGAACCCCTTGAAGAATATTCCATGGTATGTAGCTCTTTGTGATCTTGGCATCTTTGGCATTTTGATCCCCTTCCCCATTTGCTCCACCATCCTAAGATACCCTTGCACTTTGACTCCTTGCTCATATACCTTCCAAAAGTCAACCTTGACCTTGAAAGTTCTTTCTAGTCAAAATACACCTTCATGAAACACCACTTGCTTCATCATCCACTAGTTCAAAAGTGACTTGACTTGGTCATAATCTTGCTCACAAAGTCAACATCCCATGCAACTTGAGCAAAGTTAAAAGAAGATTGCAAAAATTCCTAAGGGAAGTGCTCAAATTTCAAATGTGCCCTAAGAGGCACCTTAAAGTTGCTCCCATAAAATTTTTTGGCTCCTAAATGAGCACTTGATGTGCCAAGTCACTTCACACCTCATATCACACCTCACTTCTGCGCCAAGTCATCATACCCATCATCATTCTAGCCATTTCATGTCAAACTCTCACATTCAAATCAAAATTCATATCAAAGTATTAAACTAGCTTCATTGTTGCCACATCACCATTGACACCTCATCACTCACACACGTCATCTCCATGTCATTCAAAAATTTTGACTAGAAAGAATTTTCAAATTCAAGATGGCTGACATGTCACCATTCCTATTGGCCACATCATACCACCTAGCCTTGTCATCATTTCCAAATGCCACTACATCCACTCCTTAGCTCATTTTTTGCCAAAATCCAAAGAACTCCATTATGAGAAGAGATTCGAGAATCTTTTAGGGTGCAAGAAAAGATTCCCTCGGGAAAAAAATTTTGAAAAAAGGCTTTGTTTTGGGCATTATATGTGCTTCCTAGGGAATCGTGCCTTAGTGCCTAGGGGTGCAAAAATTTTCCTATCTACCCCCCCAAGCCTAATTTCTCTTTCCGGCCCAATCTCCCCATGCCGTGGAACATCCGGCGTGTGGGGTGGTGGAGGTACCGGATCCCACGTGGATATTGCAATAATAATCGAAATATTGAATTTTCTTCTTGTTATATACCTTGGCCGCCAAATTCGATTGAGCCTGTGGGATATTTCGTACGAACCCATATGAACCCTAAATCAGGAAAATGCCAAGATCGGTTAATTTGGCCTAACAAACTAGCAAATCATGACCTAAAGCGGCCGAATCACCATGTTTAATGCCAAGAACACTTATTGCGGGCTAAAAGACAGAGGATTGAAGGAAAATGATCAAGATCTCAAAGAGCGAGCATTTACAAAAGGCTTTTTCTCGCAGAAAAAATTCGAGGGCTTTGAGGCAAAGAAGTGTTTTTGGCTTTGAAGAAGGACGGCTTGATGACCTTGAGCTTGATTTGACCTCCAATGTTTACCTATGATCCAGTTATTGACTCAATTCTCCGGATTTTTTGAATGTGTACCTATTTGATCATTGCCCAAGACCACGAGCTTGGGATATTACATTGTATCTCTTGAGTGTTTGATTAAATTGAAAATCCGACCTTTGTAGCAATCTGTTTGTGTTGCATGAAACTCATTCCCAAAAGTAGGCAATTATCGAGAGGCTAGGCGTCTTGTGTACGTCCAAACCGTCGGATAGGGTGTGATGCGCCTATGTAGCAACTCTTTGGGAAGTGCAAAAGCCAAATTCTGTCAAGGCAAAATTACAATACCAATTTGAGCCAACATCTTTAGATCCTTTGGTATTGCACTGCTTGAGGCATTGAGCATAAGAGAGTGATTGTTTGAGCATCAATCTTGTCAAACTAAATATGATAAACAAGGCAATGCTAGACACGCGTGCAATCCTTCATTAGAAAATATCTTCTTTCAAGATTGTTCATTTTTATAGTCTTAGGCAAAAATCGTCAAAAGAAAAAATTAGGTTCCTTTTGTCAAAAAGAAGACTTGGCCCTTATTGTGCGGACAAATGGGCGAATAGCGTTGGTAACTCAGAAAATTCCTTGCCAATATCGAGTTCCAAATTTTTGCTCTGCCGGGGATATTGACCAAAAATTGACTGGGTCGATGATCTAATTTTGGCCTACCTAACCTACTCGGACCTGTTGAGATTTTTACTGACTGTTAGTGTCAAGTGTTGAGCATCTTGAGGAGAGAGATCCATATCCATAGCTTGATAGATCATTTTACGCAAGTTATTTTGTGAAGCGGACTTTTTGCCTTGAGGGAAACATACTCCTAGTGAACTTTTTGTGCACCATTTTTGGAATTTTTACTTTTCAGTGGTTGCCTCAAGCAACCTAGAGGTTCTAAACCACTGAGGTTGAAGGTTTTGCCAGGAACACCTTCAACATTTTGGAGGTTCTACCGAGATCATTTTCCTGGAATCTGAACTCATGGCACCCAAAAGAACTAATGAGGCATCCGGAGCCCACTTGAAGCCGCGGGATAATCATGAAGCTACTTGCGGCACCCTCTTGTCACTATACAAGCAAATGCAGGTATGCCTTATCAATACTTTGAGCTAAATGTGCCTATTCCAGTCCCTGTTTTTGATCCGAGCATGAATGCCAATAATTTCCTCAAGACTTTTGAAGAATACTACCAAGAATATGGTCACAAAAAGGGCTGTAAGTTTTCTGAGTTTAAAAAATGTTTCAAGAACGATGAAGTCAGGGCTTGGTTAGAGTATGTTGTAAGTTTAGGCACCAACTCTTGGGAAGAACTGGTAAAAAAGTTTTTAACAAGGTTTGGAAGAGTCTTGGACCCCCAAGATTTAATCTTTGAGTTGCAAACTTTTCGCATCAAACATGGTGAGAGTGTGCACCAAATATGTTGAAAGATTCAATCTATATCGGTCAAATGCCAAATCAATCATGTTCCTAACCATACCACGCATCTAGTGGCTTCTTTTATCGGGGGATTAAGCGGCAGAACCGAGGATACGTAAAGCTTTTGAAGATCCAAAACAAGAGGGATTTGATACAATACACAAGGCTTTCACCAAGGCTCATTGAAATTGCAGATATGATATCTTACTTACGGATGATGTGCACTCACCAAGTGATCCTTTTTTCCAGATTATGAGCAAGAATATATGGGAGCAGCACCTATACCTATTTATGCTGTCCAAAAAGAGAAGAAAAAGGTTAAGATTGAAGATGATGAGGCTCCTGCAGCAGATGTAAGAGCAGAGATCACCAAAGTGTCCGAAGCACTGGTTGAGGTAACCAAACAACTTCAAGAGCTGAAAAGCTCAAAATTTGAAAAGAAAACTTACCCTCCATGTGTGCATTGCTTTAGAGATACTCATTCTTCTGACTATTGCTGGTATAGGCCATGCACTAAGTGTGGAAAGAGAGGTCATTTTGGTAAAGAATGCCCTGTGTGTGAATTTTGTAAAGGTCAGAGGGCATTATGAGGATAGGTGCGAGTGTTAAAGAGTATTTTGCCGCATAAGAAAAGTCTAAAGTTAATGAGCCAAATGCATCTATAAGGTTTGTGCAGGAAATTGAGGAACAAGAGGAGATAATGGCTGTCCCACACCGGAGAATGAATAATGCCAAAGAAAGAGAATCAACACATGAGGAAGTCGACATCTTGAAACATAGGGATGCCGAAGCAAAGCAGGGTCGCGTGCCTCCTCCTCCTGCCTTTAAATTTGTCAAGAAGGAGAAAGAGTGTGAGGACTTTGAATATTTGTTGAAAAATTCAAAAATCGTGGTAGATTTCTTGACCTTGCTCAAGATAGCCCCTTCATAAAAAAAGGTTCTCAATCTGACTAAGGAAGATGAGTTTGCCCCTAACAAACCACATTGAGGAGCACATGCTCACTCGGGATGATTATGATCCTGGAGCTTTCACTTGTGTTGCCAAAATGGGAGGAAAAATCTTAACCAAGGTTCTGCTAGATGGAGGATCACCCCTGAATGTAATGCCACACCATGTTATGAGGCTATGTGGTCTAGAAATAGACAAGAAGGCTCCAATGATCTTAAAATCTTTCTCTAACACAAAAATCAATCCAGTTGGAATAGTTAGCAACGTGCCTATTGATGTTGAAGGAATAATGATTGCAGCTAACTTTGTTGTGGTTGCTTTTGAAGGAATAGGGGACAAATCAGATATATATGACTTACTTTTGGGCAGAAAATGGCTTTCTACAGTTGATGCTAGGCAGGAGAATGCACTATTTCAAATGGCAAGAAAAAGGTAACATTGTACAATAAGTTAGGAGAGTTTGAAAGCATGAATTTCATTGAAGAAGAAATGCTGCTATCACATCCATGTGAAGAATTTGAACTGAATGCAGTAGAGCTAGAGTCTAGCATAAAAATTCCAAAAGAATTAGCTTCAGCTAAAACAAGCAATTTTGCTTATTTATGGTTTGATGGTGGTGTTTCCAAAAGGCTTAATGTAGCATCTTCTGCTACTATTCTCAAGGATGCTTCCAACAGGTTGCTTGCTAAGGTGGGTAGAATTTATCCAAATGTCACTTCTAATATGGCAGAGTATAAGGCATTAATTGCAGGTCTTCAAGAAGCAAAAAATCTAAACATTAGTGATGTAATCATCTTTGGAGACTCTCAGCTTGTCTGCAGGCAAATATCAGGAGAATATCAGGCCAAGAGTAAAGACATGATGCAGCTCAGAGATCAAGCTATGCTGGAACTGAAGAATTTTGAAACTTGGGAACTTTGCCATGTGCCAAGGGAGCAAAATTGTGAAGCAGACTCGTTGTGCAGGAGTGTGCTACTGGAACACTTGGCTAAGGGAGCAATTCAAGAAGATGAGCTTGAAAAGAAAGATCTGCAACAGCTATACCCCATCCTGGTAATCAATGCAAGTGAAGACAAACAGATAAAAGAAATCAAGGTCAACAAGAAAGGTCTAGATAGGGTATTATATGTTGGTGATTTGTTTAAAGAAGAGGACAATGCTTTTGTTACTAAATTCTTTGATGATTGGAAGGATATCTTTGCTTGGGATTATGATGAGTTGATTGGTGTTGACAAAAGCATTTGTGAGTTTGAGATCAAGATCAAGGAACCTGTTATACAAAAGCTAAGAAGGATTAATGCTTCTCTATTAGGTTTAATCAAGGAGGAATTGTGCAAAATGAAAGATGCAGGTGTGATTGCAGAAATTGTGAACCCTGAGTGGCTATCTTGCATTGTTCCCGTTGAGAAGAAAAATAAGACTATTAGAATTTGCATAGATTATAGAGATCTAAACAAAGCCACTATCAAAGATTGCTATCCTTTGCCATTTCTGGAAGAAGTGCTGCATGCTGTAGCAGGGAAAGAAATTTACTCATTCTTAGATGGCTTTTCAGGTTTTAATCAGATAAGCATCAAGGAAAGTGATCAGCCAAAAACTTCATTTATCACACCTTGGGGAACATTTGCCATGAAAAGAATGCCATTTGGATTGATGAATGCATCTGCAACATTCCAAAGAGCCATGGATACAATTTTTAGAGAAATGCCTGCCAATATTTTTCGTGTATTTTTGGATGACCTTTGTTTGGGAACTTCTCTAGAAAAACATTTTGATATGCCAACCATGCTGTTTGATTTGTGTAGAAAAGGGAGAGTGAGTTTGAATCCCAAAAATGTGTTTTTATCCTCAAGAGGAGAGTTGCTTGGGCATGTAGTGTCTCGGTGAGGAATTCAAATATCTGAAAGTAAGGTTGAAGCTCTAAGAAAACTAGCACCTCAAAAACCCTCAAAGCGGGGTTAAAAGCTTCATGGGGATGACTAGCTTTTTGAGAATGTATGTACCTCATTTTTCCCACACTATGAGCGCAATTTCTAACCTCACAAAGGTTGGAAAATTCTCCAAAAGTGAAAGTAAACATATCCTAGTAAATTGGGATGAGCAATGCCAAGAATCTTTTGACAAGATCATTGATGCTATTTGTAAATCTATCCTACTTAAACCTCCTGATCTAGAGACCCTTCAAAGCTTATATCGGTGTGACAAAAAGGCAATTGGTTTGGCACTCTGCAAGCAAGCAAGATGTGCAAGCATTAATCGAATTAAGGTATCCAGGTTGGAGAAAAGTGCGGCAGACTTTGATGTTCTTGATAGAAAGACAAGGACATCTTCTTCAAAACAATCAGGTGCAAGTATTCATGAGACAAAATCCTTTCTCACTCCTTTTTGCAAAAAAGCAACCAAAGGCCAAATTGTGCAGGTGGGCTTGTAAGATCCAAGCTTATGATATTCTTTGTAAAAGGTGGTAAAGTTGATCGAGAATCCCAGCTCTTATCTTCCACATGTGTTATTTGAGCATGAAGATCAAGAAGGGTTATGTAATGATGACAATCTAACAAACTTGATTTCTTTTGATGCAGAAGATATTGACTGGCAATTTGACATCAGAAACTATCTGGAGAGCAATGAGTTGCCCAAGAATTTGAGTGACAGTCAAGAGAGAAGATTCAAGGACAAGTGCAAAAAGTTCAGGCTAATTGAAGGGATCCTATGATAATTGAAGCATGTCATGAGGGAGTATGTGGAGGACACTTTGCAGCAGATACAACTGCAAAAAAGATTCTCAGGTCAGGATACTTTTGGCCCACTCTTTTCAAGGATTGTTATGAGACTATAAAATGCTGCCATAAATGTCAGATCTTTGGTAAGAAAACTCTGCAACCAGCTGCCCTGACTGCCATAACTTCCCCTGGGCCTTTTCAAATGTGGGGGTTGGATTTTATAGGTCCCATAGACCCACCTTCTTCAGCTCAACACCAGTTCATATTAGTTGCCACTGATTACTTCACCAAATGGGCAGAGGCAATTCCTTTGAGAGAAGCCAATGCTCAAGCTACTGCAAGATTTCTGCATGAAAATATTTGTGCCAGATTTGGCATACCTTTCAAAATAGTTTCTGATAGAGGCAGCCAGTTCATCAACCATACAATTGCATTTCTACTAGCCACCTTGAAAGTCAAACATACCAAAAGTTCATCCTATTACCCTCAGGGAAATGGCCAAGCAGAATCAACTAATAAGACTCTCAAATCCATCCTCAAAAAGACCATCAGTGTTTCAAAAAAGGATTGGCACCTAAGACTCCATGATGCACTTTGGGCATATAGAACTACCATCAAAGTGGCTACAAAACACACTCCTTTCAGTTTGGTATATGGGATAGAGTCAGTACTGCCTATAGAATTAGAGCTTCCATCACTCGACCGGCTTATCGATTAATTTGGAAATGGATGAGGCTCTAAAAAGACGGGGTTTGTGAGATTGATGCAGCTAGAGGAGCATAGATATGAGGCTGAGAATGCAGTGATGAGAAAAAAGGCTAAATATATTGCAGCCTTCAAAGCAGCACACAAATTGCGGGGAGTCTTAAAAACAGGAGAGTTAGTGTTGAAATGGAACAAAGCAAGGGAGGATATAGCATCCAAATTTGAGAATCTTTGGGAGGGACCATTTGAAGTGATAGGAACAGTGGCAAAAGATTCATATTGGTGAAAGATATTATTGATGGCAGAGAATTAATGAACCCTATCAACATTGTGCACCTAAAAGGTATTGGCAACAACATGTTGCCCTTGCTTTGTTTAACTAAAATCTTTATGGTAAGAGGTAGCTAGGATTAGTTAGTGCATTGCTAAAAGAAAAATAAGAAAAAAAACAGAAAAAAGCAAATATAAGAAAAAAAGCTTCAATAGGATGAAAGCAAAAATTAGTTAAGCCTACCCTAGTAAGTCTAGTTCGCTTTGAGATTATTATTCGTGTACTAATGCGTTTCTAGTGTTGCAAGTACAAAAAATTTTGTGCGGGTTGTGATCAAGCGAGGGAGTGAATCAATCACCCGATCATAGTTCCATGCGGTGCATCCGAACATGTCATTCACACATCTCTTTCACTATATTACATTATTCTTCATCATCCGGAGTTCTTTGCCATTGCCCCCACACCGGCAACTTTCGGTCAAACTAACAAGCTTTATCTTCACATGCAGGTGCATCCTTATATCGCCTCCATCGTCATCGATCAAGAGTTGACCTTATAACATCTGAAAACCCCTACATCTTCATAAAATTCCCAAAGGCTGTTTGTCATACTACCATCCTGCAGACTTCTCATAACTAAAGAGATTTATTTTCCATGCAGGTTCATCTGAAAGGAACATCATTCATGTGTACATTCATAATGCCAAATCTGTCACTTTCAAATCCATATGCAGGTCATTGAGTTGCCAACCATATTCTCACATTGGCAACTGGCTGGAGCTATGTCAAGAAGTACAAAGCTTGACTAGTCAAAGGGGCTGGTAGAGACCAGCCTTCTCTTTTAGTTTGGCATAATGCTGCCATGCCATGGCAGCATGGAAGAGCCAAGCACATGTTTGCACTAATCCTCTCAACTTGATTTGGTTTGCAAGATAATAGGGAAATGCTTCACTAGCATACATCAAAGCTTGAAGAGCAAAGGAAGGACAATTGACTCAAGTCACTCAAGAGATACAAAAGGTCAAACAAGCAAAGGAAGTGAAGAGAAGAGGAGAAAGAAGACCCCTTGAAGAATATTCCATGGTATGTAGCTCTTTGTGATCTTGGCATCTTTGGCATTTTGATCCCCTTCCCCATTTGCTCCACCATCCTAAGATACCCTTGCACTTTGACTCCTTGCTCATATACCTTCCAAAAGTCAACCTTGACCTTGAAAGTTCTTTCTAGTCAAAATACACCTTCATGAAACACCACTTGCTTCATCATCCACTAGTTCAAAAGTGACTTGACTTGGTCATAATCTTGCTCACAAAGTCAACATCCCATGCAACTTGAGCAAAGTTAAAAGAAGATTGCAAAAATTCCTAAGGGAAGTGCTCAAATTTCAAATGTGCCCTAAGAGGCACCTTAAAGTTGCTCCATAAAATTTTTTGGCTCCTAAATGAGCACTTGATGTGCCAAGTCACTTCACACCTCATATCACACCTCACTTCACACGCCAAGTCATCATACCCATCATCATTCTAGCCATTTCATGTCAAACTCTCACATTCAAATCAAAATTCATATCAAAGTATTAAACTAGCTTCATTGTTGCCACATCACCATTGACACCTCATCACTCACACACGTCATCTCCATGTCATTCAAAAATTTTGACTAGAAAGAATTTTCAAATTCAAGATGGCTGACATGTCACCATTCCTATTGGCCACATCATACCACCTAGCCTTGTCATCATTTCCAAATGCCACTACATCCACTCCTTAGCTCATTTTTTGCCAAAATCCAAAGAACTCCATTATGAGAAGAGATTCAGAATCTTTTAGGGTGCAAGAAAAGATTCCCTCAGGGAAAAAGAATTTTGAAAAAAGGCTTTGTTTTGGGCATTATATGTGCTTCCTAGGGAATCGTGCCTTAGTGCCTAGGGGTGCAAAAATTTTCCTATCTACCCCCAAGCCTAATTTCTCTTTCCGACCAATCTCCCCATGCCGCGTGGAACATCCGTGTGGGAAGGTGGGAGGTACCGGATCCCACGTGGATATTGCATAATAATCAGAAATATTGAATTTTCTTCTTGTTATATACCTTGGCCACCAAATTTGATTGAGCCTATGGGATATTTTAAATTCGAACCCATATGAACCCTAAATCCGGAAAACGCCAAGATCCAGTTAATTTGGCCTAACAAACTAGCAAATCATGACCTAAACTGGCCGAATCACCATGTTTAATGCCAAGAACACTTATTGCGGGCTAAAAAGACGGAGGATTGAAGGGAAATGATCAAGATCTCAAGAAGACGAGCATTTACAAAGGGGCTTTTACGCACGAAAAAATTCGAGGGGCTTTGAGGCAAAGAAGTGTTTTTCGGCTTTGAAGAAGGACCGCTTGATGACCTTGAGCTTGATTTCGACCTCCAATGTTTACCTATGATCCAGTTATTGACTCAATTCTCGGATTTTTGAATGAATGTGTACCTATTTGATCCGGTGCCCAAGACCACGAGCTTGGGATATTACATTGTATCTCTTGAGTGTTTGATTAAATTGAAAATCCGACCTTTGTAGCAATCTGTTTGTGTTGCATCGAAACTCATTCCCAAAAGTAGGCAATTATCAGAGGCTAGGCATCTTGTGTCTGTCCAAACCGTCAGATAGGTGTGGTCTGCCTATGTAGCAACTCTTTGGGAAGTGCAAAAGCCAAATTCCTGTCAAGGCAAAATTACAATACCAATTTGAGCCAACATCTTTAGATCCACTGGTATTGCACAACAAGCATTGAGCGTGATTGTTTGAGCATCAATCTTGTCAAACTAAATATGATGAACAAGGCAATGCTAGACACGCGTGCAATCCTTCATTAGAAAATATCTTCTTTCAAGATTGTTCATTTTTTATAGTCTTAGGCAAAAATCGTCAAAAGAAAAAATTAGGTTCCTTTTTGTCAAAAAGAAGACTTGGCCCTTATTGTGCAGACAAATCTGAGCCGAATAGCGTTGGTAACTCCAGAAAATTCCTTGCCAATATCGAGTTCCAAATTTTTGCTCTCTGCCAGGGATATTGACCAAAAATTGACTGGGTCAGTGATCTAATTTTGGCCTACCTAACCTACTCAGACCTCGCTGAGATTTTACAGCCTGTTAGTGTCAAGTGTTGAGCATCTTGAGGAGAGAGATCCATATCCATAGCTTGATAGATCATTTTCTGCAAGTTATTTTGTGAAGCAGACTTTTTTGCCTTCAGGGAAACATACTCCTAGTGAACTTTTGTGCACCATTTTTGGAATTTTTGCACTCAGAGTGGTTGCCTCAAGCAACCTGGAGGTTCTAAACCACTGAGGTTGAAGGTTTTGCCAGGAACACCTTCAACATTTTGGAGGTTCTCTTTGAGATCATTTTCACGGAATCGAACTCATGGCACCCGAAGAACTAATGAGGCATCCGAGCCCTCACTGAAGCCTGGGATAATCATGAAGCTACTTGCAGCACCCTCTTGTCACTATACAAGCAAATGCAGGTATGCCTTATCAATACTTTGAGCTAAATGTGCCTATTCCAGTCCCTGTTTTTGATCCGAGCATGAATGCCAATAATTTCCTCAAGACTTTTGAAGAATACTACCAAGAATATGGTCACAAAAAGGGCTGTAAGTTTTCTGAGTTTAAAAAATGTTTCAAGAACGATGAAGTCAGGGCTTGGTTAGAGTATGTTGTAAGTTTAGGCACCAACTCTTGGGAAGAACTGGTAAAAAAGTTTTTAGCAAGGTTTGGAAGAGTCTTGGACCCCCAAGATTTAATCTTTGAGTTGCAAACTTTTCGCATCAAACATGGTGAGAGTGTGCACCAGTATGTTGAAAGATAAGATCTCTATCTGGTCAAATGTCCAAATCAATCATGTTCCTAACCATACCCTGCATCTAGTGGCTTGTTCATTTTTTATAGTCTTAGGCAAAAATCGTCAAAAGAAAAAATTAGGTTCCTTTTTGTCAAAAAGAAGACTTGGCCCTTATTGTGCAGACAAATCTGAGAAGAATAGAGTTGGTAACTCCAGAAAATTCCTTGCCAATATCGAGTTCCAAATTTTTGCTCTCTGCCAGGGATATTGACCAAAAATTGACTGGGTCAGTGATCTAATTTTGGCCTACCTCCTACTCAGACCTTGCTGAGATTTTACAGCCTGTTAGTGTCAAGTGTTGAGCATCTTGAGGAGAGAGATCCATATCCATAGCTTGATAGATCATTTTCTGCAAGTTATTTTGTGAAGCAGACTTTTTTGCCTTCAGGGAAACATACTCCTAGTGAACTTTTGTGCACCATTTTTGGAATTTTTGCACTCAGAGTGGTTGCCTCAAGCAACCTGGAGGTTCTAAACCACTGAGGTTGAAGGTTTTGCCAGGAACACCTTCAACAGGAAGGGTAACAATTACTTAGTTGAATGCACCTTGTTGGTCTAGCAGACAATGCACCACTTTGCGTTATAGTACACCCGTTGACTCAATGATGTCAAAAAATGGCAGGAAACTTAACAATTGTAGCATGGTATGACTCAGGCCAGCTATTGTCATGGGAGGCATTTCAGTTAAAGTTTTTGTTGGGGCGATGGGATAGAGCTTTTTGGCAAAATGTTGTTGACTATCTACAACCTATTCTTCCACACCAAGAAGATATTTTGGTATGGGTTTGTCATGAGGAGGTTGAGTGCAAACTTGTGAACTCTATGTATAAGTTATTGCTTGATACTGATATTCTTCCTCCTCTTAAAAAGTGGCCCCTTCAACTCCTACCTCTTCAATGGCAGCAGAGTGGTCTTGGGCATGGGATAAGCTACTTCATCCTAAAGTGGCAGTTCTTTGGTAGCAGATTCTTCATAGATGTCTTCAGGTTAATGTGGGTCCACAAGCTTAACCCTAGAATATCAGATAAGTGTCCTGTATGCAAGCGTGAGTCTGAGACCATTGAGCATTGTTTTTTTTTTTAAGTGTGACCATCTCAGACAGGTATGGGATTGGTTGTTCTCTCAAGTTTCATTAACAAGTCAACAAGTGCTCTTGGCAATTTATCCAAGTACTTGGATGGAGTTACAAAGCCGGACTTTTCATCTTGCAGCAGGATGGTTGTTTTTCACTATCTGGAGAAGACAAAGACTGGTAATCTTCAAAGGTTTGGATGTGGTAGATAACCGTGTTCTCCATGAAGCTCAAGGTCACATTGCTAAGTCATACCATTGTTCTTCACTTGCCCCTCATAAGAGGCGATTGATTTTTGAGGAATATTTGGATGTGCGCTCTTATGCTTAGGCAGATTCCTTCACTTGGTGAGTCTCTGCTTATCCGCTTAGATTTTATTCCTGTCTTTGCACTTATACTTGTATTTGACTCTTTGATTAAATAAGGTCTGACGTCCTCCAATTAAAAAAAAAAAAAAATCTTTTGAAAATGCTCCTCCTCAAGGTGGAGTTCAAGATCAAGGATACAACTGAACAGAACCTTAAAAGTATCATGTGCATATCAGGTCTAATCTATAATACGTTACCTCTCGTGTGAACCTCATGCGCTAAAACCCTCATATGAATAGAAGGCGTTTGAATGTTCGAGCTATTGCCTCATTTACTTGCGTCTTACAACTCAACACTATGTCTATTGTCAGAGTCCGTGTCTACCCTAGATCTGGTTGTCCTTCAAGCGCAATGGTAGAATACAAATGACAGGTTCAAGAAACTTAATAGAAGATCATGCCTCCCCTTACAATCATGCTTTCACTTGCCATAGTCATTCATGCTTTATCCAAAGGTGTGCCTATGACTACATATTTAATCTGGCAGAGAAGAGAAGAAGTGAGATCCGGCATAGTCAATGAGATTTTCACTAGAATTTCTAATTTCCTTAGCCACAGGATTCAAAAATATGAAATCTAGGTGCAGGCATTGTGCCATGTTATTTTTTGCATGGCATGGTAGGCACGTGGACATGCTAGAATTCAAGGAATTCTTGTACCTCGGGTTAGGCTTCCAAGGGTAGGCGTTATGCATGTAAGGAACACACGCACCAACTCTCCTACTTCTTCTAGCCAATAGTAACCAGTGGGGTGTAATGAGCAAATGGTAGAGGTCTAACCACTAGGGGGGGAAAAAAAACTTCCTAGCCAACCATAACCAGTGGGGTTGAACAAGCAAATGATAGAGGTCTAACCACTAGGATATCACAAGAAAATAAAAATAAAAGCTTTTCTCCCTTCACCTTTACATATCTTTACATGATTTGGTAGTCATATTAAGGAAGCAAAACAGATCAAGGAAATAGGTTGTCTTTCTTTGATTGTACATTAACATGTCACTTATAGACAAGGTTTGTAAAGGTAGCCATCCCTTTCTTATGTCTTCTCTACCTTTCTGAATCACATGAAGGTTCAACAATAATAATTTCCTTAAAAAACCACTATGCCTTATCTTCCTCAAGGTCTAATTCATAGAGTAGTTTGGATATTTAATGGACCGAGAGAAATTTATCAATGGTGGTTCTATTATTGGAAATTGAGGATCCCTTTGTGCAATGATGAAACCCATCAATCTTATACTCTCAGCAACAAGGCGCCTTTGCCTTCTCCTGTAGCAGCATGGAAGAGAAGCCTTTTATGGAAATCAAGGCACTCGATCACGGCGTTTACATCCTCACTTTTTCAGGAGAAGGCGAACACAGGTTTTTAACCATTTGTCTCTTCATTTGTTTTCCATTTTTCCCCGTTTTGCATGCAAGAATTGTCTTTTCTTTTGCAAATCAAATTAGGTTTGCTTGAAACGTTCTCCCCCCCCTTTTTTTGCCCCAGAAAATCGACTCATTTCAGGTGTCAGAAACTATGAATAAGCTGAGATATATAATCTCTGGAGTGATAACTGTAATTTCAGGTGTCAGAAGCTATGAATAAGCTATGATATATAATCTCTGGAGTGATAACTGTAACACCTGTGGCATCGCAATCTGTAAAACTCATTGCCCAATTAAACATATATGTGTTTGCAGTTTGCTGGAAGTAATTTAAGAGTAAAACTTTATACTGAATGCAAATGCGTTATCAATCGAATAAAGGAGTCAAGATGAAATGAATGAATACAGAATCACAATGAACAGGAGGGATTTCAATCATTTAGAACAGAAAAGTGGAGCATCAAATTTCAAGCACTAGATACTCAATAGGGGTTTACCCAAATTAAAGTGAGGAGTGGCAAAGAAGCCAGCCAGTGTATACTGCAAAGATAGCCCATAAAAAGAACAATGAGAATGCAGTAGATTTTTGTTGTTTATCATCATGGCGGCGTCATAGAACCAATGCTTTCCATGTTCCCATTGATGGGTTTCTATGTAAGTATGAGATTTCTTTGGTTCTTGCAGCTCATGCTTGAAAGCTTATGTGCAAAATAAGTGTATAGCACATGAGAATTCGTGACTTGGTGCAAGACAAACTTTTTTATGCAAGTGGCATACATTATAACATGGTCCTACTCCATTCCATTCCTAATGTCAATATCTCTGATCAGATGGGAGCAGTGCTCTCCAAATGATCTAAGTCAGCAGCATAGCAAGGAAGAAATGCAAAATCAGACTGAATTTGACATGAAATGCAGCTGGGTTTTTTGTCAGGATAATGAAAAGAAAATGCTGTTGCCGTTTTAGATAACTACCATGCAAACTCCACTCGTGAACTTCTTTATAGCATGTAAGAATTACTAAAACAATTAGCCAAATGAGGGCTTAGGAAAAAGTGCACAATTTGCTTTGCGAAATAGCCATATTTTCAAACCGATGACAAAAGAGTTCAACAGGGAAAAGGAATATCGCCAGAAAGTTCAATCAGATGAATGAGAAGAACTTGCCGTAGTCCTAACTCAGTATGCTGGGCATAGTCTTTAAGGGATTCTACATATCGCCATTCTGGTCCCTGGTGGGGAAACATATTGTGTAGAAGCATCTGAAGATGGTACTGATAAGCGCTTAATGTATTGAGGCATTCATGAACACTTTCTATGTTAATGGGAGCTCTTAATTGATGAATGCACTGTGTATCTCGCCTTTAATACTAGTTTACTATATGCTGCATGAGAACAGGTTTTGTCCAAAGACGATTGCTTCAATCCATGCAGCTCTTGATCAGGTATTGTGTATTCTTCCCTGAATTTGAAATAGACGTTTGTGGTTGACATGGATGCGATCTATATGTTAGTGATTTGTGTAGGATACTGAATTTGTCATCTATGGAGGCTAACAGGCTTAATGGGGTCTGCCCCCTCTAGATTATGAATTCCCCTACCATTGAGAAATGATTAGAAGCTGGTGCACATGTTTTTCTTGTGCTATATGTGCTTTCATTACTACCCTATGCTTTTGTTTATGATTTTGCTTAGTAACGGGTTGATAAAGTACCACAATTTGCAGGTGGAAAGTGATGCAGGTGCGGCAGCGTTAGTAATAACAAATGAGGTACGGTTTTGAAAGAACTTACTACTAAACATAGACCATGATTAAGCACACTTATGGCAGGATAATGACAAATCCGGCATGGTAATGCATGAATGGTTTTAAGATTGCAGGGGAGGTTTTTCTCAAATGGTCTTGATCTAAAGTTCGCTGCAATGAAGTCTGGCAACCTCCAAGTTAGTATGATTCGTAACTGCTTATGAAGTTGTAACAGAGAATATAGTGGGATAGCAGTGCAGTTTATTTTGCATTTGCTAGACGGTTTTACTATGAAGTAATATCAGAAAATTGTAGAATGATAAAGTGGCTTACTTGCAGTTGCTTTGTGGTCACTTTCACACTCTTCTTGAGAGGATGCTTTGTTTTCCGATCCCCACAGTTGCAGCAATATGGTTTGTCTCTAACTCGTTATAGGACGTGCAAAATAAATGGTGCTTGCATTTGGGAAATAAATAAACTGGGGTACAATTTTTTTACAGTGGTCATGCTACTGCAGGAGGGTGCATGTTTGCACTAGCTCATGACTATCGTGTCATGCGCAATGACAAAGGGTTCATATTTATGAATGAGGTTAGAAGGACTTTTCCTTCTACTAGGTCTATGCAACTTAACGCATGAAACTTTATGTTGATACATTTACCAATTCTGTTACAGATTGACAACAAGATGCATTTAACACCAGGAATGAATGCTGTGGTTAAGTGTAAAATGGCCGTCAATGCTTACCATAAGGCAGTGCTTTCTGGGTAGCCCATTAATGTTACAGGGATCTAGGTTGACTTAGTTAGGCTTCTAAGAGTATCTTCAAATTTTGTCTTTGCAGACACAGGTTTACAGGTAAGACGGCAGAAGAAGCAGGATTTATCGAGGCCACATTTCCAAATGCACTTTTGACACAAGAAGCTGCACATAAGAAAGGTGAATGCAACTGAAGATGGGGGATTAAGTGATATTTTTTAACGTATGGTCATGAATCTTTTTTGATGTGGTATAATGTGCTATTTTCTTCCAGCCACTGCTCTGGCTCTAAAGAAGTATGACCGGTTAGTTTATAAAGCACTTAAGGTACTGGAGATAGGACGTGGTATAAATTTCGAAGTTCATCTTGCACGCCTTTTTGTGCATTTTCGTAACCCTTTTCGTTCCGTGCAGCTCGAAATGTTCAAGTCTGAAATTAAAGAGCTCCAATCTGGGGGGTATGGTCCTCCACCCGGTATCAAGTTAAGCAAATTATAGGGCCTTACCTGGATTCCATTTTACGTTTGAGTAACTACCAATTATTATAATTGCCATTATATCCTAAATTGTATCTTTCTTTTACACGAAGTGCAACCTAATTAACACTTATGAAAAGTTTTGATTATGAAAGTTTTGGTTTATACAATTCTGCCTCCCACAACGAATCATACAATGCCAAGTGGAATTGTTTGTGTAAGATGTCATATAAGGGTGAGATTTCACTGCGGGAAGGGGCAGTTCGCTGTTTCACCAAAACTGCCTCTATTAAAAAACCTAAGCTGCTGCTGCGTTGATTCCACTGCAACAATTTCCGTGGGCTGAAACTAAATCGTGTGGTAAATCCGTTGGAGATGAGCGCGTGTAAAGATCTTGATGCCGACAGTTCCTTCCTACCAAATTGTCGGGGACAATTCCCTGACAGTTAATCTGGCAATTATCTCTTCCCTAGCCTAGCCCGGATGCTCCACATCATCTTCCCAAACCTAAATTGCCCGTGCTAGTGGAATCACAGTACAACTCCAGAAGATTACAATCTGTTCATTTGATTGGCTTGCTGCTAAATGCCAGGCATTAACGTCCGCCAGTGGAATCTCAGCCTAAGGGTGATTTTCCACTAGAGTGGTGTCTCAAATGTTAGTCATTTCTATTGGGCCACATAAGCAAATAAGAAAGAAATGGTTTTCTAGTGTTAAAAATAAGACATGTCGGTTGCTCCTTTTAAGGGGAATGGAGTCTTATTTTATACCGGGGGATTCCCCCGGTATAAAATAAGACAGTGTCACATATGTTAAAAATATCATTAAAATAAGACATGTCTTATTTTTTTTGGGTTCTTATTAGCATTTTAATAGTGTCTTATTTTATGACACCTTATAGTGGAAAAACAACTTCAATTCTATGTGTCGTGTTTTTTGATTTGGAATCTCAATGTGACAGTCTTATTTTATGACTATAGTCGAAAATCACCCTAAGGCTCTTTTTCCACGACACTCATGTCTTATATCTATCAAAATACTATTGGGCCACAAAAGCATACAAGACAAGCTAGCTTTTTCATTGCCTCCATTCGCACAGGGGCACATCATCTTCGAATTGAGACAGGCGGATGGATTGGTGCCCACGTCAAAGACGGCTCTCTGTCAATCTTTGCCAAATGGGAGTCATTGAGGATGAATCTCATACCCTTCAAAGTTGCCCAAAGATATGATCAAATCCGGACCGCTTATCTTTGAGTTGGTTAGGCACAGCCACCGCTACATGTGACATTGAGCACGGCATCCCGTCACGGATCTTAGGATCATACAACCAGGGAGGTTATGGGACATGCGAGATCGGCTATGTCCTCGAACGCGCATGACATGTACATACACATTTATTTCATGATGATGTATACTTATGCGGTTTTTGACATTCTTAATGCGCCACCGGTTTTCCCTCGAAAACCCGCCGGGTGGGGTTTTTTAACGGACGATAATAAGTTCTTTGACTCCTTCCAGGTCCCATAGGTAGGATTGGTCAAATGGACGATAAAAACTATTCTATTCTATTCTATTCTATTGGAACTTTTAAGACATGTCACATATGCGGGCCGTACAACTTTGAAGTCTTATTTTCTTCCGTACCCCCCGCTACAAAATAAGACATGAAGACCTATCCAATCAGAGACATTCTTTTCTGAAAACTTAGGATGTCGCCAAAAAAAAAAAAAAAAAAAAGAGAAAAACTGGGACAGAAGGAATCGTTGGATCAGACTTTGCGAATCGCCGAAACTCCCTAGAATCGCCGAAACTCCCTGGAATCTGAAGAGACCTGCAGGTCGAAATCTGAAAAGAGTCGAATTTGGCTGAAGAGGGTCGGAATTGGCTGCAGGTCGATTCTACTTGGTCGAAACTGTGAGGGCAGAAGCAAGACATGGCATGCCGATTCTTAAGCCACTGCCGTTTCTTAAGGCATGTCATTTTTGGGCAGTTCTGATAAAACATTTCAGATTAACAGTTCTGTAAAATCTGGAAATTCCGACTTTTTCTTTCTGCAGCCAATGTTCTTCAATCCGAAAGGCCATTCTTCCCATTTTCTGCGAATTCACATTTCCAGGTTCCTTTGATTTCTCCACATGGATCTTCTTGTTCTTGTTGTTCTTCGTTTTTTATCTTCATGTTCTTGTTGTTCTTTGTTTTTTATGCAGGGCAGTGGAAAAGCAAAAAATATAAGAGGTGTCTTATATAGTGGAAAAGCAAAAAATATAAGAGGTGTCTTATATATTAAGGACATGTCGCATAAAAATTAGTGGGGAAGGTTTTTATCTGAGACATGACGTGGAGATGGCATGGAGTTTTATTGCGACAGTAATATTTTATGCATGCCGTGGAAAAAGGGTCTAAATGCATTATTTTTTGCAATTGTTGAAAGCAGCAATTATTACTTAAGGTTTTATATGGTTTTGGCAAGTATAAGTATGCAAAACCGTGTACCCTTAGATGTCGAAATATGGTTTTGGGTTTGCTAAAGAGGGATAACACCTTGGAATGAGGTGTTATGCCCTATTATAACAAATAAGGGCCGTAGGCGGTTTATTATAGTAGAGACATAAGACCGAATTCTAGAGTTATCCTTAATCTTTGGGCCCGAGAGTTTTATAGTGGTTTTGTAGTGGTTTTATGGTGGTTTTCATAACAAGCTAGGTGTTTGAGGCCATTTCTCATAACAAACTAGGTGTTTATCGCGCTTTTAATGTGTTACTAGTGGGTAACACCATTGCAACCAACAAGTGAGATCGATCTCGGCATTAAAACTGAGGGCTAGGTTGTTAAGGTCTTGTGATTTGTTTATTTTAGAAGTTTTCATGCAATTTAGGGTTTCTATTTGGGAGCACGGGGCATGGCGGTGGGGTTCGCCAAGAAGCGAGTTAGGCGAGAATGTAGAAGAGCCAATGTCGATTCTAACCCGGTTAGGCAATTGGCTCTTTCGATTTCAGCCAAAGCCGGATTTTTGCCACCAGAAGCGAGTTTTTTGTATAAAGGCGGATCTGCAAAGCTCCGATGAGTCCATATTTGAACTGGCGAAGGACTCCGCATTGTGAGGCTTAGAGAATGCTTCAATACCTCATGCAGGTCCACCGAATTAAAACCCCTTCCCAAATCGCAGGGCGAGATTCTTGCGTGATTCTTTTGCATCTTAAAGTGATTCTTCTTGCATCTTAGTGATTCTTCTTCGGGGATCCGACATGTAGCAAGGCGTGAGGAAGCGAGTATCGGATGAGCAGGGTGATGTAGACATTTTCTTTCTAGATTTTTTTTGCCACAAGTAGTCCTTCTTTTGTTGTTGCAATAGTGATGATTTTGGGAATTGCCTTGGTGTTCGTTGTTTTTTCATAGCAAGGCATTGGTACTGCCGTCTCTCATGGCGGGGGTTCAAATCTCAATTGTTTTCTTTGAATCATCCCCAATTGTTTTTTTTCAAACTGCATGATGTTGGCATGTGGGTAGCGTGCATTGCTCTTTGTTTTGTCGATTTCAGGGTTCTTATGGCTACATGCGTATATGTGGATGAGCATGTATTTGTGAATGACAAAAGAGGATCGATAGGGCAAATCGTCTTTGTTTGTATGTGTTGTTGCATTTCAATTCTTTGTGGTAGGTCGACTATATAGCATAGATTGACTTCTATTATAGTTTGAAAACCACGTCTTTGAGGTGGGAAATGGGGTTTGACCCCATCTTTATTTTTGCTCAATGGTTGTAGTTCTTAGAGAGGGAATATGGCGTGGCATATTCCCTTCACCTGTGATCGAGGATGAAGCGGAAAATCCTCTAATGAACCAACACGACATGCTGCTTGATCGGATATAATTAGCGTAAAACCCAAAGGAGTTCCCTTGATAAAGAAGGCAATGCACGAAAGAGCGTCAACACGGCGCTCGATAAGCTTGTTAGTTGAAGCAAAGAGAATCATCAACAACTTGATATATTTATTATGTACATTGATAATCCTTCGATCCACAGGTGGGTGAATCAAGATTTGATATCTATCTTGATATCTTTATATCTTTGTGGTTAGCTAGAGATCAAGAGAGAAAAATTAGTAACTTTTATCACATTCTTTTTCTAACTTACCTGCAATGAATTTTGTACCACCTCTACATTACTTTGACACAAATTCTCCAAGTGTGAAAAAGTTGTTGAGGGGAAAAATACATGTCATTAAAAGATGCTTGACATAATCTAGAAAAGTTGTAGAGAGAGTTGCCCTAGTTTTTCCAATTGGTTTTGCAAAGTATATAGTTTGATGCGGTTATTATATTTGAGACGTTAAAAAACCTTACCTTACCTATAGTATGTGCATGCATGTATTCAAGGTAGTACACTACCCTTAGAATTTTGGTTTCGAGGCAAATTTGGGTTGGAGCGAGTTTTGATGTGCACCTATTTTGGATGGTGCATATCCTAGATACAGGCCTGATTTGTGGGTGCTCTTGCAAGGATGCTCATGTATATCTTGTGGATTTCTATTTTGGGATAGAACGTGACAACATCAGACTAATTTTGCTCAGGAAAGGCTAGGGTTGCTTGTGCTTCAATTTTCCTTCTTTGGAGCTGGATGCAATTGCCTTTGGCTTCATTTGGATTCTTTGGAGATGGCAAAAACTTGCTATATGTTGATCCATGGGCTTTGGAGCTGGCCAAAGTCCTCTCTTGATGTATGTTAGGGTTTGGGATCTGGCCGATTGCTCTTGGTATTGGATTCTTGGAGCTACGCCAAGGCCTCTGCCTGGTATTTACAGCATTATAGTTTCTTGTTTGATTCTTGTTTTTTCTCCTTAGAAATGTTTGTAATGTAGATGATATACCATCTACTGTGCTCTAGAGTATTATTATTCCTGATGATCCTGATCAAGAAGTGCCAGAGGCTTCGAAGCTATCTAGGCCTCCAGCTTGCTTCTCTTGTATATGCTTTTGTATTGGAGGGGATACATTATTTGAACCAAAACATGGAATAGTCAACGCATCTATTCCATGAGTCACATATTAGGATAACTGAAGTTGATGAATTTCTTAACATTGATGGTGCTTTTGTTTAACAGCTAGCATAATGCATGTATTGATCTATGGCTGGATTATGGATCATGGAATTTATAGGTTGTCGACAAGTCAAGCTACTTACACTCAGTTTGCTATGAGTAGGGTCATGGCATTGATGACTAGGTATCAAGAAGACATGAGGAGTTGTGAAGAAATATGTCCAACTTATATCTCCATGATAGTTGCTAGACACAGTTCCTAGACACATTTGTAGCATATATATGACAAAATGTGGGTATCATATCCCAGAAATTGCTTGTGACTTTGATGTTTCTTATTTGTTTACATAGTCTCAAGACATTTCACTAAGCATTATTCATTACAAGAAATTTATCGCGGCGGCCAAGGCCGCCGCGAACATTAATCATTCATCTTGTCAACATGTTTAAAAACATGCATAATTTGGACTTGCGTTTTCTCACCTTGTATTCTAGAAGGAAGTAATCTGTGATTAAGAAGCGATGACATAAAATAATTGCCTTTCCAAACCTATGAAATTGGACCTATTATTAACGACCAATATATCTATTAATGCAATTTATGAAATACACTCGAATTAGAGATATCTTTGTCTCCCCATGAGTAGATTGGTATTAATAAATGGTTAAATGGTTCGTAGATGGTTGGATTTCTAACAACGTCATGCATACGATGTTATATTAATATGGTTTTTAGGGCCTTAAACCATTAATACGATTTTTAAGGCATTAAACTAGCAAGGCTAGTGCTGCAGTAAGTTTAAACGTGTTAAATGTAGGTCACCATGGTCTAAAGCCTTTCTTAGTTATTTTCAGTGGTTCCTTAATCTGCTACATTTTGTTGTTTGAAGCCGCCAACAATTAACTTCATATTCAACATAAAAATGTGAGAGGCAAATATGATCTTCCTCGTCCACCCATCAATTTACATCTTCCAAAAAAAAAATTTAATCAATGTAAGATCTTATTCTATCAATATAAGATCTTGTGCCTACATTGATATAATCAACGAACTACCTTACAAAGCCTGAAATCCTCAAGACCAAAGGCTTTGAAAAGACATCATATTTCCTACATATAGATCATGGCAAATACTATAGTGCCACTCTAAAAGAACCAAGGAAAAAACCACAAAATACATAATTCTACCTTGAAATCAATTGTCCGCATGATCATGGTCTAAAATAGAAGTCATGAAAAAATCCTTGAGAGAAAGAAATTACCTATTGTGTCTTGATATAGCTCTACATTAACATGGACATGCTCTGGAAAAATATGTCTTATTAAACGTTATCCTCTTACTATGTCTGTATCTTCAGACAAAGAGCTGGCTTGACTTTCATTATTTCCAGCCAGTGCTAATCAGAATTTTATTTTTCTGGTTTGACTTTCACTAATTCCAGCCAGTGCTAATCAAAATTTTATTTTTCTATGTGAAAGAATGTAATCCAGGGGCCATTTCCACACGTGTTCTCACCATTACCACACTAATTATTCATGGACGTTGTGCCACAGATATATCTAAAAAAAGAGAAAAGCTTACTCTTATGTAGCATATCATAAAAAACAAAGGCTATGCATGCAGGGCTCGAATTTGACGGCTTTCATGCCTGTTTTTTGGATTTTTGCCCGTCAAAACGGGTGAAAAAATTTTTCATATGGCAAACGAAAGGCCACAATTGGGCAATCGCCCGTCATAGAGAAGGGCAAGTACAAGACATGCTCGTCATTTGAAAGGCCAGGAATAGAGAAATGCCCGTCATTTTGTATATTATATTAATTATAAATTTATAATATCTTATACAGTATGCATGATATAATTACAAACACATTCCAAATTCCAATGATCTCACCAACCATCCCGTTTTTTTTTTCCTCTTATTATACATTAAAATACCATTAACAACCAGACCACCAACCAACGAACCTAACTATGCTAAATTGCTAATTCAAGAACTATGCTAATAATTCAAAAACAATTCCTGGAATCTTGATGCCCGGCCCGCCCAACAGCCCGCCGAAATCACATTCAGAGTTCTTGGGTTCTTGGGTTTGTGCTGCACTGCTTGCAAATCGCATGCTGGTAAAATCGCTCACAACATCTGATCAAATCAAATGCTGGCCGAATCGCTGGAGCCGAATCGAACCCTGGAGGCTTGCCGAGGTGTGCGCAGTGCGTTTCCCTATTAAATCATGGGCTTGAATTGTGAATCAAATCAAAGCATCTGAGACATGAATCAGAGTTCACAGTTTCATCACGTATCACCTCCTTCGAATCAGAGTTCACAGTTCATTTGAATCAGCGTTTATCACCGGCTTCTATACCCAAAGCAAGAACTGTCACATGCCGGATTTTGTGGGGAAGGTCGTTTTGTATCAGCAGCTCTCACATTAATTAAGGTTTCATTCATGGCCATTCACAGATAGGATGCAGAACAGGAGATTCCTCCGGCTCCAAGCTTGTAAGTTTCCTTTCCTTTTGGTTAGCCAGATAGAATTCGTAAATGGTTTTCAGCTTCAAAATTGGTTCTCAAATTAGAATCTTTATTATTCAGGTAGAAACCTTTAAGCAGAACCAAGTCTCTTCTTTTGGAATGTGCAGAAGCAGAACTATTATCGTATTTCTATCAGTCATTTGGCCAACCAAACCATTGTGCAAGCTGCATCTTAAGCTGCAATAAATCTGCAATCAGGCAATCAAGCAATCTGCAATCTATTGAGCCCATCAGGCAATTGCGATCTGCAAGCAAACCATGGAGCCGGAACCACGTAAGCTTTTCCTTAAATGCTTCTGTTTATTGCTTTCTTTAGTTTGCTTTTTCTTAGTCATTCCTATTTTGATTCCTATTTTGATTTGCAGCATGTTCTAAAAGAAAAAATAAGAGAAGAAAAGGCAATGAATGCAAGTCTATGCTATCTTATTATAAGCTAAGTCAAAATAAAAGTGCTGTTGCTGCTAGCTCAGGATCTGAAATGCAACAGCAAGGTTTAGTTCTTGAAGAGACAAATCAGACCATAGAAATTATTGAGGGTTCTATTGACGGTGGAGGAGATGCTGATGTTGCTTCTAGTTCTAAAAAAAGAAAATGGAGAAATGAATGGACGAAAATTCACAAATGGGCTTTTAGAGTTAAGACTATTGCCAATGAGGATCGTGCGAAGTGCCATTGGTGCATTGAATTCAAGAAGGACAATACGTACAAAAGGATGGGTCAAGAGTGATGCAATTATCAGCCTTGAATGATCATGCAAAATCAGAAGATCATAGGTATGCTGCTGCTGCGCATTTTCATAAATTGAAAGGTGAAAATGCTAGAGGCCCAATTGATTCAGGGCTGCCAAGAAGGGATGGTTGTGGCTTGGAGTATTTGTAGAGATGAAAATGGAACGTGTGACAGTTGGTGGGACGCTTTTCCAAAGATTGATGAAATTATGGCAATGTTGTATGGTCATTCCTGGAAGCACGGCCTCTTGTGAGAGAGGTTTCTCCCGTCAAAATGCTATTAAGAGTGCTATAAGATCGAGCATGAACTTAGATACTCTTGACGCCACAATGTGTGTATCATTGTGGAATGAACCATTTGAAAGCATAGATTGGCAAGCATGTTACAAGGATTGGTACGAAGCGAAGCAAAGGAGAGGAATGCCACTTGAATAAGTTTTTGTGATTGATTTTAGACTTTAAACTATTATTTTTATTTCAGTAGTATCTATGTAAGAACTTCATTATGTATTTGATGAACTTATAATGGAAAAGATATTTTGTTTTATGTATCTATCTATGTTTTTTAGGGAAAAAATTGGTTTCTGTCATTTTAAATTTTTGTATTGCATTTGAAAGGCTTGAATTTAAGAACTTCCTGTCACGCGAAAGGTATAAAAATTTTTTGCCCGTCCCTAGAAAATTAAGGGTGGACCGTCAAATTCGAGCACTGTATGCATGCCACTATCTGCCACAGTTCATTAAAGCCATCCGGAGCTGAAGCCTGCACCAAAGACATCTCCAAAGCTCAAACACAGAACAAAATACAAACGCTCGGCTTAAATTTAGATGCAAGTCTACTTTGCTTAAAGCTCACATGACGCAAGAATTTTCTTCAAAACCCTGATATTTGCAGCCTCAAGGCTGTCATGAAGCAAGGAACTTGCATCTATTTAAATCCTCAACCTAGAGAAATCCTGAAGGGGCACACATCAAACAAAACCATACCTGGCGACGGAATAGATGGAATCGAACATCTGTAGCTACTGCTAACACTCGCCACCAGAAAAAAAGGGGGCTGACAACTCTAATTTGTATTGGGCCGATGATATGGATGTTATGCCTGCGGACTTGAATATAACATCGCTCATTTCATTCAACAATTTGATGCAAAAATTTAAGTTGTGGCGAGAATAGTAGATCAATTAATAGATGCTCGTGCGGTCTTTGGAGCATAACACTGCGGAAGATCACATCCGGCATGGACAATACTTAGTTAAAATTGGACACAACAAAAAAACTAATTCTCGCCATCGCCATCGAAAATAAACTTCAAATACATTGGGCGCCCATAACAGAGCTACTGGAAGAGCAGTTCATTCTTCAGGAGCACATTATTCAAGTCTTCAAGTCTTCAAGAGAATATGCAAATAATTAGGTCGGGAGTAGACAACATAACCTTCACTTGAAGAAGTAGATCTGCAACGAGCCCCAGATCTGCAATAGAAGAGATTTAGCTCTCCGGCACCTCCACTGAAGTATCTTTTCTTTTCTGACATGATCACGCAAGGCATAGAAGCATAGAAGCAAAGGAACATGTTGGCCATTCAATATGGCGGCAAAGAAGCTATGGCGGCAGAAAAACTTGCTTCCATGCTTCTATGTCTTCCACTTTATGCCACGTTCTTCATTGAAGACGGGAGAGCTAAAACTTCCACAGGAGAATCACATCTAAAAATCTGCATACCTCACAACCCCTCTTTTGGATCCAGCGCCGGAAATCGTGCAGTGGGAAGAAATGGAGATGGAGGGCTCCATTGAATCATCCAGCTATGGCGGATCTGGCAATCTGTTGCAAATGCATGAATCCAGCGACTATTCTGTTTCTGTTTGATCCGATGCATGAATCCAACGACTATTTTGTTTCTGTTTGGCCGGATCAAGACGCCGATGCTTGCCATATGAGCTCCAAAAATTGGCAAAAGCGGAGATTACTTCCAGAGCAACGAATGGAAAGAGCCACAACCTGACAGGCGTCAAATTTTGTTAGGGGGTAATGCAGAGGCCATTACGCTGGTAAGGCCACTGGCGAGCCCGGAGGGGCGTGCTGGTGTCGCATTCGCCAATGGCTTCTGCCCAACATTCCCTCGAAAATATTAGGGGTAGGCCACATTTCGCACGTGTGGCCAAATTTTGGGACATTTTTTGCTATGGCGAGGTCGGCTATGGCGGTACGTTAGTCGCTTAGCTTCCTTGTCGACATTTTTGCTCGCTAGATCGTCTTTTTGTGTGTTGCGGACTGTCTGCTGTTCATTTTGGCGGTAGCGCCTCAATTTTGGAGCATTTTTAGTGGCGCCAGCATCTTTTATGTTGATTCAGCATTTTCTGGCAGTATTTTCAGAGGTTTAGCATGATTATCTTTCGATTTTGATGATTATCTTTCAATTTTGGCATGATTTTTGTGAAATGCATGCGTCCTAACATGTTTTTCTTGCAGATTTGGTCGGCTGGAGGTACATGCAACAGTGGAGCATCATTTCTTGCGAAAGATCTTGATATTTTGGCGAAATCTTCAGGTAAAATCACGAGTTCTTGTTATTTTTCCATGTTTCTACGAGAATATTACTGATCCGTGTGCTTTTTTTACAGTTCTGTCTGTTGGAGTAACACCCGACCTTTCTTTCTTGCTTCTGTGCTTTCTTGAATATTCCGACCTTTCCGACCATATCCACTTATTTGAACCACCAAAATGGTTATTGCTTGCATCGAAATTTTGCAGGCTTTTTAGGCCGTCTAGAGCAGGAAAGTCGCCTCCCAATTCGTTAGCTGTAGAAGTTTTAAAGAGCCGATTGATCTTGGCAGAAAGCCCATAAATCTGTTTCTTGAGAGGGAAAGGTACTGTAGTCTTAGCAGATTGCCTATTTCTGCAGGAATCTGGCCAGAAAGATTATTTCCCGAGGCTTCAATCTTCACAAGGGAAGATAACCGAGATATTGATGCCGGAAGAGGCCCATGGAATGCATTTCCTGATATGTCGAAAAACTGCAAGGCAGACATTGTTAGAAACTGAAATTTTGAATGGAAACTGAATCTATTGGTGAATTGTCATATCTAATTGTGAAATTGAATTTAATTGTGAATTTGAACTGTGCTGGCACAAGCACTGCCAGATGGCACTAGCTAGGACAGCTGGCACTAGCACCCTGCCAGGTGTCACAGGAAACTCAGAGAAAATTATAGGATATAAAAATGATAATAATAACAAGAAATGTGGCCTACCCTAACATTTCGAACGGAAAAAAGAAACGTGGGATGTAAATATCCAAAAGGATTGCGGCGCAGAAAAATTCCGTGCCACAAAAACAGAAAATAAGAAAAGGAAACTGCATTATATATGTTTTGAAAGGGAGCATTGTTCAACTAGTTGAAAATCATTCAACTGATTTCATAATGTTATGATGACATGTTTAAAATGTTATAGGATAGTTTTTCATTTTTGTGCACTATACAAGTCATTGCACCCTAAAAATGTAATTGACATTAAGAACTCACATCAAGCCTTCAATTGGTTCTCTTCAAAGTCTGGCTAATGAAAATGAGGAGCTTGGTCTTGAGGCACATTTGATCAACAACACAGAAGTGATCCAACCAACTTTGCTGAATTATTGTTCTAAGGATCTCCATAGATTAGAAAAATATGTGGATCAAGACGACGTTCTTGCTATAACTTGCAAAAATATAGAAAATGGACAAGAAGATGTTCTTATAAAGAAGTGCCTCTTGATATCTAAAAGTATTCAATGTTAATTGCTATTTGCAAAGCTATAGTTTTCTATGAATGAAAAATCTATTCAATCTTGTTCTTCAGATTTCTCATAAAAAATATTGTGATTCTTTCTTCGGCACATATTTATGGTTATTTTTACAGATAGGCTAGTTTTAGAATATTATCTGATTTTTTCAGTAATTTTTTACACTTGACACTCTAAAAACAACAATAATCTAGGTTTTTGAAAAGAGAATCTGCAACTGCACCACAACTCATTAGTGCATTTGCTAGGCCATCTTATTTATGGCCAACGTTGACAATAAGGTTATTTCTTTCCAGGCCCATTTTTTTTTTTTTTTTTCCGTTAGGGCACTTGGAAGAGAGTTTTTGGGCCTGTTCTTTGCTCGAAGCATATGAAGTGAGCCACAACGAGGAGGTTCGAGGGAACAGAAGGAACATTTGTAGTATATATCGTATGCAATTTAGTAGACCACTCACAACATGGAAACACATGAAGATGAATAGATGTCATTGTTGCATTATACTTTAGTTCACAATCTTCGATAATTCTTTGTGGGCTTTTAGTTACACTCCTGAGATGACTCATTATTGGCAAAAGACGTAATGGGGTCCATTGGGTTCTACATGGAATGCTGCCTCACTAAACCATTAAAATGAGCAAATTTAGCTAGGTAATTAACACCCCATTAGGTCTTTAAATTGACCGGTTTCTATGATTTTGGTAATAGTTGGCCGAAAGAAGCGGTTTTTTTTTTTTTATTTGGTTAGCAATATCAATGGTCTTAGAATGGAATGTCAATGTGGAGGATATATCTGCATATATGGGCTTCTATAATCAACCAGAGCATGCCGGCAAACCATCAAATGAACTCCTTGGAATGGATGATAGCATCACGGCTTATACATCTGCGGCCTAAAATGCGCCGCGAACAGATATTGGTGAATGGCATACAACGGGTTGGGGTTGTGGAAAGGAGTGATGGATTAGAAGCTTATATGTTCTTTTGCTTGGTTTTGAGATTGAAATAGCACGAAATCCATTTTCAAGTGGATTTCATGCTTGGTATTTGCAGCTGTTGCTATTGAGTTTCGGACTGGATTCCACTTCAAATCCGACATGCACTGCTCTAGACAACCTCACCATAATCTTAAACCTCCTGATAATTTACGAGGATTCGCGCCAGTCTATTTGGAAGTGTAGGGGCAATATTGGATTGATCGTTCGGGTTGTGCTGTAAAACTTGTTAGGGGTCATCAGTTATGTCCTTTTATTAGTTTTTTGGAAGCTATAAAATTTGATCTAGACTATAGAAGGGTAGTCAAGGGCTGCTTGCACAATCCGTCGTTTCTTCACCGCTATGGTCTGGATTTTCTGCTGCTTGCACAAATTTCTTTGGCCAGCAGAACGCTATGCTTTGGGTTTCTTCTCAAATGCATGGCTATGTCAAGTGTGCTTGCAATGGTCTAGGGCCATGTATTCTTCTTCGTAACACATATTTTTGTACATATTACTTATTACTTGTTGTATGGCGAGCATTTTTAAATATATGGGGCTGAGACATGTGTGGATCCTAAATCTGGCATATTTTTAGGAATATGCCAGGATACAATGAACCAAAAAAAACATTAACACTTCAGCCATTAACGATGGATGGATGGATGGATGGATGGATGGATGGATGGATGGATGGATGGATGGATGGATGGATGGATGGATGGATGGATGGATGGATGGATGGCAGAAACAATTTAGGGAAAAAAAAAATCAAATGACAAAACCATATCTGCATTGTCAAACGGAAACAATTTAGGACAAAAAATCAAATGACGAAACCATATCTGCAATGGATGGATGGCGAAACAATTTAGGGAAAAAAAAAAAAATCAAATGACAAAACCATATCTGCATTGTCAAACGGAAACAATTTAGGACAAAAAAAAAAAATCAAATGACAAGAGGCCATATCTGCATTGTCACTAACGGAAGCATTTTTAAGATCCGTTTATATCTAATTGCCAAGCACAAATCTAAATGATAAGAGTTTTCAAATTATATTATTTGGTGTGCCCGACTATTCATTCAATTGGAATCTATACATGCAAATGACTTATCAATGGGTTTAAGACAATAAACATCCCTGTAGCTAATTATCTACAAATGTCAACCGCACTGCATTATAACTGTGTTCATCAGCATTAAACCAAAGGCTCTACAGAAACTAATGGATGACGTATTTCGAAAAAGCTGCTTGCTATATACTCACAAAAGATCAAATTATGTGCATTCTGTCTGTGCTATCCAATTGTTCTGATATGGCGTATCCCTGGGATCTCAACTAGTCATGCTTACAGATGTACAGAATCCAAAACCCCAAAACCAGATTTACAATGCTGAAACAACTTTAATACCATACTGAAATGGCTCAAATTATTATTCTTAGAAGTCAAGCATGGAAATATTCTAAAAACATATGTACATCAAATATTCCTCTATAAAATTTGCTGCCCTTGTTATAAGTCTGTAAGGATTGTTGCTAAAAACATGCAGATACTAGCTTGCCAAATCATTTTTAGGCTGCCATGCAGCAATCTCGTGCAAATAAATGCAGCACAAGGGTAGACTACATGACATGGCATGCCTGCTCTTACTTTCTAACACATGATGCACCAAATCGTTGATACTCTACCACTGTAACTAAACAAACCTCTATGAAGTTTCCTCTAACCATTTGGCGTAGTACAGGGCATGCCTGTTGTATATGCTTTCAGTCTTAACAGCATGGTTTGTTCACATCACTACCTGTATATCATAATAGTTTGCTGTCACTACACATTTTGAATAATCATAAGCATATACAACTGTCATAATTGCTGCTACACATCAAAAAAATTCTGAACTCATATAATTGCTGCTCAACATATTAATTTATTGATAGGGCAAAACAAGGCATTATGTTGCAACTCAACATACATGTTGAATTCATAACAAAAATTGAGAGCAGGTTACTTGCCTTACATAATGGATATCCGCTGCGTTCTTAAGATCGTATTAACTTACTATTTTGCTAATAGCAATACTGATTCTCATGGCTCGTATAGATCAGTAAAGTCCATTCACAAAATCTGTGAAAGTGGATCAGCAGAAAACTCAAGGCCTGCAGAAAGCGGTTCTAATTATGGAGAATTAAAAGAGGTCAAAATATGTGACAGTGGTACTTTCAGTTCAGAAAAGTCAGAAGAAAAGACAAATAAGAGCACTTGATCTAAAAAGCTAATAACGTGGAAAATACTTCAGATGTAACAGGAAGTATGATGTTAGTAATGGTTTATGGATTTGCATTTTAAACTTGAGAAGGAACTTGGCTGTTGTCGATCTTCTTCCTTGAATTGCTAGGCTCTATAGAAATTACTCGTATATCAGACCATGATTGCATTAAGATCCAAAGAAGCATGCTATATATTACGTGAACAAACCTTTACAATGAATACTGTTTGGCAGAAGGATATGATTACCTCACTCAAGAGTTGTCTTAAAGCATTTCTAATTTCATAAGAAATTGGAATTCTTGATGATAAGCATGCCTTCATGTTGCACTTGTTGAAACATCTAAAGTGCTTCCCATAACTAGTCCCTGTTGAGCATAAGCCATGATCTTACATATTCTCTATATACTTTATATTGAAGATAAAGTTGCTGCTTATAGATTTCTACAGTTTATACACATTCCAATAAGTCTAAAAGAATCAATTTCAAGTTGGGTACCTGTAATGAGTGTGTGCGTTCAGTCAGTGCTTCGTGGAAAGCACACACATTCAAAATGGTCACAAACGTACTTGGTCTTGGCCAGACTCCGTCCATCTGCATGTTAAAGTTCAAGAGCCATATCCAATTTCCCATGTCCACCGTAAGATACAATGATGGCGGTTCAACGAGGCAACTCAGTAACAGATTTTGATTCTTCGGATAGACTTCTAATTGCCAGCATAAGAGCGTAGTTCCACCGCAACTTTTCCGGGTTTTTAATCAAACTTGTGATGCCCATCTTCTATTCTTCCATTCTGCGCCGGGTTTTCAAGATTGAGGAAGATTTTTTTTTTTCATTTCTGTGATTTGCATCCAACATTCGAAAAGGGCAGAAAAAAAATGAAAAGGTCGAATATCGAGACACGTCAGCAGCCTTTTACGATGCTATATTAGAACTCGTTTAGGGTTGGGGTTTGTATGACGGAGGACGCAGTCAAGATGGGAGACGCAGTCAAGGTTAAGGTCAGCAGGAAACGAGTCGAACGATCAAAGCTGGTTACAATGGCATTTGATAATCTCAGAATCTCAAATGCTCAAGAAGAAGACGAAGAAGAACTGAACACTAGAAAACGAGCAAGGTTTAGTGCTGAAAAGAAAACAATTCAAATCGAAGAACGACAAGAAGAGCTCTATTGCGGCAACAAAAGAGGAAGGTCAACAGACAAACCAGAGACAGAGCTAGAGCTGCCAAGCAAAAGAAGAGGGTGCCCTCTTTGTGACAATGGTTGCCACCCAAAATTTGGTAGGGCTGGTCAACTCCGACATGCATGGAATGAAATTTGGTATGATTTTGATCGCTCATATTGCGTCCCCAAATTAACCCTACACGGCTGATGCTGCTGAAAAAAGACTAATGGCACATCGTGGCCAAGATAAAAAGACCAATTACTTGTATATACGATATGTAAATGATTTGTACATACATGTGGTTTTAAGTGTGTGTTAACACTAATTGGCTTGTATTCAATTGTATAAAATGAAATGAGCACATTCTCTTTCCTGAACTTGTATAAGTTTTATTGCGTTAGCCCTGCTAGAGATTCACTTTTCCTAGTTGTTCTTATAGAAGAATGACATTTGCATGAATTCGCAAAGGCAGATGATAGAGTTCACATTCTGCAGCAAGTATGCCTCACACTAAACTATACAGATGCATACAACTATCTTATACATCAGGTGCCTTCAGCTTTTTATTATGGTATACATAATGCCCATGGCCATAATTTCAGGGCTACATAATAATGACCCAAAATGCTACATGATAGGTGCTCCTATCACTCTGCATTGAATCATGTTATATTCGATGTATCTTCAACTTTCATTATGATTAGCTAACTTTTTTAAATAAGATATGTGTGTATATGAATATTACAATCGTGCAGTAAGAGCTATGCACTTCTGTCTATTCGAAGAAAGAAAGAAATCTAAATATTTTGGTAATTAGCCATTGTTTCTCTCTGCAAAGATTATGGACTCCTTATCCCGAGGGACAGGATGAGCACATGAATGAGCGCTTTGCTACCACTCTGTGGAATGCAGCCACTCTTGCGAAGCCTAAAACAGAGCATTATCGCACGCAGGTTAATTCAGCGCTGGAACATAGCCCACACTAGGGCTTGAAAGCACATATATCTATGAAGAAACGGAGAGCTATTGCCTCCATGAGGACGGGGTCCCATCATCTCAGAATTGAAACAGGTCGCTGGAATACAGATGGAGGGCAGAGAATTCCCTGACATGAGAAATACGTCAGTGTTTCTGCATGCAAACAGTAGAGGATAAGCACCATGTTCTGCAGGAGTGTCCGGCATATACACACATCCGAGCAGCACATGCGGATCTCAGATGCTCTGAGACACCATTGCATCATTTGCTGGCATCGTCGATGGTTGCACGTCTTGCGTCCTACATTTTGCAGATCTCCACCGTCAGAGTATCCATTGCATGACAGGGGATCTCAGAGCCTACTACCAGGATTTTTCTTCCCACGTGGGGGTTTTTTCATCCCAGTAGTAAGGACACATTGTATAGTAACATTTGTATTTTTGGTGTGGTTTTTATCTGCTTTGTGTAGTGCATGTACCGACTCATAGGCTGGTTTGGCCTCCGCAGACATTAAAATATATTTCCTTCCTTCCTTCCTTCCCTCCTTCCTTTTAAATCAACCTTGAGCATTAACTCCCTACTAATTAGCAGTAAAGCGAAGTGTTGGGTGGAGGTTATAAGGAGAAGGGGGAATGGATCTCGACGCCAGATCCAAAGTGTTTTTTGTTCTTTACTTCCTAGTCAGTTATCACATTATAGGAGCTTTTAACGATAATCCTATTGTCTAGATGGATTTTGAATTAATTATTTTGGAATGAAAAAGATATCTGATACAATTATATTTCTTTTGATCATGGGTTCAAACATATTTGCAGCTAATGAATTGACTTTTCAAGCGATTGATATTACAAGGATCATGAAGTACAGAAATTTGTCTTATATACATCAATATGTTGGCAAGAACATGATTGTGTATGATCCATTTTTTGTATGAGTATAGGCATACACTTGTTATTACCACCATTACCATTGCAAGAAAACTAGTTAGTCTGGCAGTCATCAAAATATTTATAGGCCCAAATGTTGCCAACATCTTTCTTGGTAGGCCTTGTGGCAATGTTGACATCCTAATGCAGAGATGTAACGCAATGTGAACACAAAACCATTTGACGAATTGACGTTATAAGCATGACTGAAGTGTAACTTGCTGAGATAGTTGTACCTCATGGTAAAGGTGCTTGTAGCGAATATTGATATTTGGCCAAATAATTGTACCCCATTGTATCGTATATGTATAATTTTCTAAGACAAAACATTATTCTAGAGATATAAAAATCTAGATTGAGAGAATGTTGGGCATATGGGAAGATCATATCTGTAAAAAGCAATATTTTTTGTTTAAGACTGAGGATCCTATCATGCTTTTGTAGGTTGTAGATGGGAAATCATTGGAAATCTCGTAAATCTTATTTTAAAAGCAATATGACAAGAGAGTTGCATGTTCTAGAATCTAGTGTAGATAGCTAGGACAGTATCTACTAGGTGCTTCTGTTATTTTACCCTTGGCCAATAGTCTATAGCCAACATATCTAGCTTAACAAAGTAGATAATTGCATATAGCCACTGTACGTCCAAATATACACGATTTTGGTGCTTACTTCCACGGGAATTTCATGTCAAAAAGAGAATACAATAGAATAGAATAGATGTGAAGCGACGTTTCAACAACATGTGAAAGAATTGTCATGCAATCTATAAACTATAACATGAATTGAAAAGGACGAAGCATTTTCAAAGTTGTGAAGATGCAAGTTCAAATATCCAACTCATTGAATACTCCATAGCATCCCGTGAATTACAGTCCATATAGCTTTAGTGAGCATAGATAACCGTAGAACTAACAAGTGAGTTGCCTTTGACTGCACAATAACATTCGGTTTTTGGAAGCTTGCTATAAATGTCAAAATCAATTTTCTACCATCACACCTATGGATAGCCTTCCTTATAGATCACTTTCTTTTTCCATGTATGTACTTTCCATGTTACAATAAAAAAACCACTGAAGGACAAAGATCATGTACAAAAGTTCAAAAACACGTTAGATTTTATTTTCTTAATGTAAGACCCCTTTTGGAACTAAACTCCGGCAGGTGAAATACATGAATGTAGTTGGTCAGATTGCAACGGGGTTGGGCTCATTGGAAAGCTTATTCCGAGCTCTTTTCAACGGTGTATAATATCAATACTTTTGAATCGGTTTTGCCGATCACGTAATTGGCATTTTAGGGATTTGTGTATAGGATGGGACATCCTAAAAAGGAGAGATAAGATCTGAGGGAAAAGGAGCTCTCAAGGAGGTGGGCTCAAAGGCTGATTCCGCTCCCGGAGGCAAATAAATCTGTGGCGGAGCAATGTCAAGAAGGTAAAATGAATGTAAAAAGGCGGGGCAAGGAGGTTCTTCTGAAGACATCTCGGATGACACCTCGGATGGGGACTCTGGTACTTGCCCGGAATCTCTAGAGGCGAGGCAACTGATTTGGGGCTGAAAGGCTGACATATCCGGAGGGCTTGGGCTGTCATTGGGGCTGATTCTGTGAGGTTGTAGCCATCGGATGCAAGCGGCGAGGGACGGCGGCGAGTTTTGATTACTATAATTATACGGATTCTTGGGAGGAGAGATGCTAATGGGTCAATTGCTACGGTGATGACGGGGCTACTAGAATCCACGGGCGATCCGGGAAGGAAGCGGAAGCGAGCAAGAAAGGAGGCGGCAGCCCATCGAATTACAAATGCTTAGGCTTTTGCAAAGGTATGAATGAGTCTTTGTGTTCTTTAAAGAGTGAAAATGTAGAGCTAAAAGCGGCTGACTAGCAAGCGTATCGAGAGACAAAGGAGTCATAGATCAAAGTGAGACTTGAATAGGGGCTCAAATGATGGTTTTCAAGGAGCAATTGATGCTTTGAATGAGAAAATGGAGCACTTGGCTGATATGCATGAAAGGGAGTCGAAGGCTAATAATTTGAGAATTTCGGCCTACGGAAAAGGAGAATGAGGACACAAGCATGGCTGTTCAAACATTTCTTGCAGAGAATATGCAGGTGCGGTGGATATTTTGGAGGCGCACGGGTTGGAAGGAAGGGGAAGGAACACGGAATGTGTTGGTGAAGTGCGATCGGGCGAAGCGAAGGCTCGGAGTTATCACGAGAAGCAAACATTGCTTAAGGGCAAATATATATGGGTCAATGGCGACTTAACTAAGTTCCAATTTCAGCAGAGAAGAGAAGATCTTGAGGAGGATGAAGGAGGCAAAAGGCGGCTGGACAACGTGCTTCTTGGAGAGGAAAAGTGATTGTGGAGGATGCATAGGAAGTAGCGACCGCCCGGGTTAGTTTTTGGAATGTAAATACGTTAAAAAGTAGTAAGATCGTGCTATGGATGACTTGCTAGCAAATGTAGACATAGTTTTTTTTTGGAAGCGATGTGAGCATGAGGAAAAGGCTCTTCCGGTATTTACGGTTTTACGCTATTGCATTCGGTATGGAATAAGAAGGGCTGGAATCTTAAAGGTGCAAGTGGTATTGCATGCTATGCTCGCATAATGAAATTGTGCACGCGATGTGTATTTTGACAAATAAGGCAAGCGCACAATACATTTGGATTGAATTGCGGGGTAGGGGCAACAAGATATATGTAGGCTGGTTGTTATTTCCCCAAAGGGAATCACCGTGTATAACAAAGGAGATCACGGATAAGGATGACCCATTCTTTCACTTAGAGCGGGGATATACTAGCTTTGGGTTTGGCGGGGAAGTGCTATTGTTAGGAGACTTTAATGGGCGTCTGAGGAAACCATCAAAGCGACTTTGGTGGGCCTAGATGGAGAAGCGAGAATGGTTGGAAATCTTTGGATAATCTTGAAAGTGAAGACAATTGGATGAAGCGGAACATCAGAAGACAATGTGAAATGGCTGACACCACAGGGGCGTCATGTCTTACATATGTGTAGCGGTTTTGAGATGGTGATCTTCAATGCCACGAATAGGTACCCAGGCTCGGTAAGTGCACTTGTAAAATGCTAGCGTGGTGGATTATGTTATTGCCAAACCTACTTTTGCAGAACATGTTATTAGCTTACGCATTGGAGATGAGAATGAAAGCTTGGATCATGTACCTTTGCTCATTGAACTTCATGTACAGTGGTATCATAGGCTGCAAGAAGATACATATAAAGGTAAATGGATGTCTCTCAAGTATGATAAAGCTCATGAATATAGCGAGATATGCGGCGAGAAAATGGCATCTTTGCATGGCCCGGATCGATAGGGGGATATGAGTGAGGCGTTGTCTAGGGTTTTGCTTGAATCAGCGGATGAATGCTTTGTATCCCAACCGAGCGGAGGGGGCTGCCATGTAATGGATGGTTTGACATGGAATGTAAGCAATGAGAGGCAAAAATTTAGAAGCGACACAAGGGGCAACTAAAGTATAGGAAAGGAAAGTGTATACCAAGCTGGTCAAAAATAAGAAGAAGGCATATTTACATCGTAAACATAGGCGAATGGTGGAAGAACTGCTGGTTGATCCAAAGAAATTTTGGAATAGGCTTAAACCCTTGAAGCATGGGGGTGTTGCAAGCGGAGGCACTAATGGAGCATGTACACAATTTATACCATGTCCATGGAGTTGAGGATAAGATGGCCGAAGAGACATGTGAGATGGAGGATATGCTTACCTTTACTCTGGAGGATGTTCAGGTGGGACTCAAGAGACTTGCTAATGGCAAAGCGGCAGATGCTTGTGGCCTTAAGGCCGAAATGCTTAAGTGGGCTGGAGAAGCGGTTACAAATAGGCTGGTCGACATGTTCAATATGGTTTCCTAGGTCCTGGCAGGTTAATAGGGCTGTGCCATTGCACAAGTCAGGGGATGCATCTGATCCGGGTAACTACCGTACCATTATGGTTGGCAGCCTTTACGCAAAACTGTATGGCTCTATACTTGAGGGCAAGATAAGCAACTGGGCAGAGGGTCACAATGCTAGAGCAATAGGCCAAGCGGGCTTTAGACCTAAAAGTCTACAGCCCGACCATTTGGTCACCCTTCGTGCTATGATGGACTCAGTGGTGGGAAAAAGGAAACCTTTGTATGCTGTGTTTGTGGATTTCAGCAAGGCCTTTGACATGGTGAATAGGCAAAATCTGTGGCATAGGATGGTAGATTTGGGCATCCCGATGGGGCTTAGGCATGCGGTAAGTGTTCTTTATAAAAAAGTACTCGTGCAACTCTCTTTCCCTTTTATTGGAATGTGTGATGATGTAGGAGAGAGTAATATGGGAGTTAAATAGGGGTGTCCTTTGTCGCCTACCTTGTTTGGATTGTTCATAGATCGGTTTGGAGGGTGGATAAGAGCACATGGAGGGATGGTACATCCTTGAATGGGTATGTACTTATGCTCTTGCTATATCTTTGATGATATTGTATTGCTATCTCGAGACATCTGAGGGGATGCAAAGACATTTGGATGTGCTTGCTTGCGGTTTTGTGATGCTAAAAGTATGCAGTAAATCTGGAAAAAGACTAAAGGCTATTGTTTTTGGGCCGAATAAAACAGATCATGTGCGGATACTTTACAAGGGTAAGCAAGTTGAGGTCGTTGAAAGCTATAAGTATAAGGGTTTATTTGTAGACAAAAGTCGAATTGGAATCGGTGATCGAACATAGAGTGAGTCGCGGGCTTAAAGGCACTATATGCAATGCGAGAGAAGGTGTGTGAATCTTGACATTTGGAACTTTGAAATGAAACACATGCTCTTTAAAGTATTGGTACAAACGGTTATCTTGTATGGTTGTGAAGCACGGGGGCCGGGCCTCGCTAATGATGGGTGGAAAAAGTGGAAAAAATACAAAGAAATTTTTCACACGGGCTGGGCACTAAAATGCAAGCGCCATATGATATGATGTTAGGAGAGTTGGGGATGATACCCCTTGAAGCTGAAGCTCTTTGCAAAACCTTACGTTATCGCATAAGGTTTTATATGATATGCCCAGGAATAGCTTGCCAAGAATTGCTGCAGCAGTAGTAGTGACAAAAAGGTTGGTATCGATACTAGTAGATGGCTGGTGAAATGGGGATGGATATTTCTGAAGTGCGGATGAATCGGGGGGAAGATATTGAGGGATGGGTTCGGAAGAGTGTTCTCACTAAGACATGGAGTACGCCCGGCCATTTGTGAAGAAAGAGTACTATCGGACTCGGATGAATTCCACATTGAAGGCGGTATGATATCTTAGTAAACCAATATCTATGAAGCATAGGCAAGCAATTGCGAGGATCCGGTTAAGCTCGCACCATCTTGGTGTGGAGGTAGGGAGATGGGCGGACATCGCTCATGATCTTAGACAACTTGTAACTTGTGTAGTGGCGGTGTGGTGGAGGATGAGGCTCATATCTTACTTTGTTGTTAGTGCTTATTAGGACTTAAGAGTCATACATGGGATCAGTGCTACCTCCCTTGAGGGGTTCTTTCGGTACCCATGGGCATCCATTGGGGGATATATTGTTGACATTCTTAAACATAGAGATGCTTGTTTGAAAAATCAGAAGGTACGAGAGATTGAGATAGAGGAGCCCAGTGTGTTACTCTCAGAAGACGCACTGGATGACTTGTTTTATAATTTTGAATGTAACTTGTAAACGTCTCATAAACCTGGTGGTTTCGAAGACAGAATAATAGATTTCATTTCATTTCATCTCTCTCTCTCTCTCTCTCTCTCACACACACACACACACACACACACACACACTCTCATGTTCCGGAAGGCAAAATAGGATCAATCGCACCGGAAGGAATGATAGGATCAATCGCACGGTTATACCAGAGTTTATATGGACTCATGCCACATGCATGCCATGCATGTGTACATACTTACATAAATCACATTATCTTGGCCCATCAAGTGGCGTGTCCGATGCTTAGATAGGTTCAGGGAAGCCCATGTGACTAAACGCTAGAAAGGGTGTTCAAATCATCCTCAAAAGAGGAATATGAGGTGATGTTCTAGCTTTTCTCATGTGAAAACATAGTTCAAGAACGAAATATAAGAAACAAACAACACGAAGAGAATGGAGGTTCAAGCTTGAGTGTTCTAATTAATTAACCTGTTGTTGTTCTAGATTAGGATGAGTGCTAGTAACCTAATGAGTAATTCAAAGATAGCAAGAACAATATCATTCACATAATAAAACCGGAGGCTTTGCAATGTTTTTGCACGATGTAACCATCTTTGCCCAAATTCTTTGCAATATGCATATGGTTGAGCTTAACAACACTTCCAACTGAACCATCCGCATAGGTCTGACATTTTCAAGTGCTCTCAAGTAAGTTCCAGAGACAACTATAGACCCCGGGGGTGCACCTATCATATAGGAGGTACGTCATGTGCGTGTTCTTCACAATTCAATTTATTATTAGAGTTCAGAATCCAAGAAACATTCAGAATCGCTGCCATAATTGGTTGAGACACGAGGGTCAGATGCTTCTCCAGCGACCTGTGGCTTAGGAACTTCTGTAGAAGTAACATTCTCGCATGACTCGTGTTGGGTTGTGCCTCAGATGGTTTAGGATGATCAAGTTTTGAAAGTGCCTCTAGCAATCCATAAATGCAAAAATCCTTATGATACTGCATCCTTAAGCTGCTGCAGTTGGGATGATCCTGAAAATAGCATCTATAACCTGCTTCAACAGTCATTTCTTGTTGTGCTTGTGCTTCTCCCTGTGCCTCTGCTTTGGGCTCCACTTTAACTTCCTCATTTTCACTAACCTGAACACTCAACCTGAGTAGGTTGAGTTTCTGTACCATGCATGCATCATATACATCTGCATCCCCAGACATGGTTACAACGTCTCCATTTATGTCTCCATTATGTAATGGAGATTTTGACCTGCTGAGGGAACTTAAACAGATTAATGCAGATGCATCTGCTAAGTTAGAGTATGGGGATGTATCTGCAAGAGTTTCACTATGGCAGGCATTTTCATCCTGTTGTTTTCGCTGTTCATTTCCCCACTAATTTGGATGTAGAATATGCCAAAACAATTGTAACAGATTAATGCCATTTTTCTGCACAAAATCGGCATTAGCATAAGTTTGAGGTAATACCTGCTAGCAGAACTCCCTGAACTCTTTGGCACTCAGAGAACAATAATTATGGGATGCATAATGGCAATATAAAATGGATGCGAGAGTTGCTCCAATTAGCTGGGCAATCCAGTATAGAAGTCTTCTGAGCACTGTAGCGTGGCCTCCAACAACTAACCCAAATGCAACTGCCAGATTTATATGCCCCTCGAGTTATGTGCCGTAGCTACAACTACATGGACCAGAGCTCTGGCCAACTAGGCCTGCCGGAGATAAATCTCACATGTTTCCTTCCGGAACACTAAGCTTAGAAGTTAATTGGCTTGAAAAATGGCTTAGATGCCCATTTCATAGGCTTGAGAAGCCAAAGGCACAGATGGAAGTGAAAAACAGAGGAAGGGCATTGAAGAAGCCAGAAGCTATGGCGGTCTCCCGATTTGGGTCCTCCTCGTTTGCAAGATTATCTCAGCTGAGCTGTTGCCAGAGCCTTGACAATGAGGAAGCCGCATCTCGGGAACCCAAATTTATTGCTTGATCTGCTTGGATAACAGCATCTCGGGTCAGGTTGTGGCTCTTGTTGACGGGAAGGGGAAAAATAAGATGCCACAGCCACGAAATAGCATATGCAGTTCTAGATAGCAATAACATGCCTCGGCATTGTCTCAACCCGATACAATAGAAAGGAATAGAACGTACCTCTGGTAGAAAGAACTTTGAATCCTAAGTCGTTAAAACCACCAGAGGGTTTCCTAATCTGCCATTGCTGAAGATCCATAGTCGAGAAGCCTTAACACACATCAACACCATGGCTCTTCTCAAGCAAAGAAAATAGCGTCAAAGAAGACGGATCTGCCATAGCCAGAGCAGAGCAAGGAATCAAAGACCCAGCAAAAAAGGGAAAGAGGAAACCTATTGAGCAGGGCCGGAATTGAGCAGGGCCAAATTACTTGCTCTGCAGGGGTTGCTTGCAGGGCAAAAGAAAGGGATGTCTTTTTTTTTTTTTTTTTTTTTATTTTACTATCTAGGTTTGATATAGGAAATAGAAGGTACTGCACAAACCTAGTAACATCATGAGAATAAAGAAGGAGCTATATCTGTATCAAGGGATATCCAGCTATTATGAATGGCAAAATAAGTACCATGGTCTGGAGTATAATGGGTAGCCCTATATTTCAAAAGAATAGGTATATTAAAACAATTTGATTGGGGCATAAATCCTCTTGGAGATAAAAAATGGGAAGTGGTGTTGCTAACCATTGATGGGTATGCTACTTTAACTTGGATTAACTAACATGTTGATATAGGCTTAAAATATAGACATATTACATTTTAACAGGGATAGGTTCTATACGTACAAAATCAAAATTCCTGACGTATAAAGTCAAAAAATACGTATTTTTTAATAAAATACGTATTTAACGTATAAAAACCTCGTCGTAGGAAAAAAAATTTCGTCTGACGAAACCTTCGTGAAAGCGTCTGTGAAACTTTTTCGTCTGCGAACCATTAAAAACAGCGTCTGTGAAAAAAAAAATTTTTTTTTTTTTTCGTATGCCGTTAAGCGTCTGTGAACCTATACATTTAAGCGTCGCGAAAAAGTTTCAGCGTCTGTTGTTTATACGATTTTTGGCGACGCGAAATTTGAATTTCAAATTAGAAAAAAAAAAAAAAAAAAAAAAAAAAAAATTGAAATTCAAATTTCGCGTCGCATAAAATAGAAGGTTTTTTTCGAACTCCGTAAAAAAAAAAAAAAAAAAAAAAAAAAAAATTGCCGTATTTTTTCGTTTTATACGGCAAATATGTGCCGTATCATACAATTCATACGTATTCCGTATAAAACGTACAACGTATTGAACCTATCCCTGCATTTTAAATATTAAAGTTGTAACTAACGTATGGATGAGATCGGTTATGTTAGGGCAAAAGAAGAAACTAGGGCAAAAGAAGAAACTATCAGACGAATCGTGAAGCTAAGTGATATGGCAGTAAAGGAAAGGGACCTCACGGCCATCTTCCTGTTCCAGTATGTAAAAACAAAGGCCGGAACTGTCGGTAATAGGGACAGTGCACTTGCATATAAGGCATACAAATTTCGTAAAAAACACAAGGCTCGGATCATCTTTATCAAGTTCTGTGGTCTGGGTGGGCATAAAGCTAGCAGAGGAGCCATGCCTAGGAAGAAAGGCGATCTGAATATCGCCACTAGGAAGAGAATAGCAGAAGAGAAGCAGAAATCAAAGGGCAGTAAGAAAATTTTCCAATACCACAGTTCTGTGGTAACTCCAGCACTCAATAGTTCCACTCCAATGGCGAGTACTTTAGATCCAATGATGAATGATGAGCAGAAGGGGAATGAAAGTGGCAATGGCGAATCTGCTCCTAAGATTATTGATGCAGACGAATTTACCTACAACAACATGATAGCCTGCACATCTGAGGGGCAAAAGTATGCTGGTGGGTATCAAATAAACGCGTTCAAGACCCAAAGACTCAAAGACTTTCCAAAGACTTTCCCGGCACTTTTTTTTTTGTTTTTCATAATCGGCCATGCAATTCGATCATACATGCAAAATTTCAGGGCCTAATTTGGGATATTGAGTGAGCAATTAGAGAAAACCCATTTCTGCAGCAATTTTGGTAAAACAGAACAAAATTTCTTAATTCAGCCCAAATTAAGCTAAATCAGATGGGGCTTTTCAGATTTTCATAATCGGCCATGCACCCATATCCTATGTGCAAAATTTCAGAACCTAATTTGGGATATTGTGTGAGCAATTAGAGAAAAACCATTTCTGCAGCAGTTTTGGTACAGTGAAGAATTTTTTAATTAAGCCCAAATTAAGCTAAATCAGCTAGGGCTTTTCAGATTTTCATAATCGGCCATGCACCCATATCCTATGTGCAAAATTTCAGAACCTAATTTGGGATATTGAGTGAGAAATTAAAGAAAAACCATTCTTGCAACAGGTTTTTGTAAAACAGTGAGAAATCTCTTAAGTCAGCCCAATTTAAGCAAAATTAGATGGGGCTTTTAGGCTGAATATGGTCGAAATGACAATCCTACCTTGGTGGATAAGTTTTATGAAAAGATATGATGGATTGAGCAACTAATTGGAGATTCACATGCCAATTTGGAGTTTGGGTCAATCTGCGCACTAATCAGACTCCAATCTAATGAAATCGATGCTAATCTGATGGAAAATTTGAGCATTGTGGAATGATTCTTGGCTGAAGAATCCTCTTAACAAATGAAGGGTGTAAAAAAATGAACCCACCAGCACCCACCATCACCCAAAAAAAAAGCACGAAGCATGGGTGCTGAAAGCATGCGTCCGGACGCATGCTTTTGATACCCACCAGCATACTTTTGCCCTGAGGTCACTACAACAGAAATGACCAATATCACTGGACGAGCTACAAAGGTTTGATAGGTTTAGTTTAATTTATCTTTGAGAATTTTTTACATCTCAGATCTAATGGATCTACACTAACTTCTATGAAATTCCCCTGAAAGTTTTTCCTAGTCTATATGCTTAAGTGATTCTGGTATGGAAACTGAAATGAAATGAGCTAACAGATAGAGTAGTAGATGGTAATAATTAGATGGCCCCTTATATAAATGATTTGGCTGTCTTATTGAGGATATACATTTTTAAATTAAGATGTATATAGGACAGTCTAGCTTGCTGTAAATAAAGAAGGGATGACTGATCTATGTTTTTGATGTTGCATCCATAAAATAGAAAGACCAGTTTACTTAGATCTAGACCATCGAAATGCAAAGGGTGGATAGGTTTAGTTTATTGAAAGTATTCTCTAGCCTATTTGCTTAAATGATTTTTGTAAGGTAACTGAAATGAATTAGGTGAACAGATAAAATAGTAGATGGTAATAATCTGCTGTGATCTTAATATGAATAAATCTGACTGTCTTATATGGGGACTCACAGTTCGGATCTAAAATAAGGTTGCATAATGGTCTTCCTAGCTTTCTTTAAAATAAAGAAGAGTTATTTGACTTATGATTTTGCTGGTTCCATAAAATAGATAGACCTGACTACTAAAATCTAGATCAAGTTAGTAGTCTTGTTATGGCTGCACACATTTGATCATAATTATGGCCTTATGCCTTAAATGCTGACATAGTGAAGGGGGATAACCTCAAAGAAACCCATGACACCTGCTATCCCATGCATTACAACCATTCTTATGCTTGTTTTTTGTTTGTGGATGCAGGTAACAGGTTTCTTTGCTCTATACTCAGTATTTTGTTCAATCTGGACATTTATTTTGGGTTTTGAAAGACTACTGGTACATTTGGTGACTGCTTGACCTATTTTGGTACTATGGATATTGTAATTTAATGGAAATCATTCTTGAAAACATTTCTGGTAACACTCTGAAACCTGTGGTTTTTAGCAATGTATATCTTATATATTTACAAGGATATCGAAATATTTTCTGAAGCATTTAAATATGGTAGTTAATATGCTGTAAACTTGACCTATTTTGATTTAATGGAAATTATTTATGATATTTGTGTACATTCTGAAACTTGGGGGATTATCATTACATATTTTAAATATCTACAAGTCTAATGAAACATTTTTTGAAGCATTTAAGTATGTAGTCCTTTGGGATATAGTTTATGCATTGATATTAATTGGGTTCCTTGTTTAAAATACCATGTCCCGGGCTTAAACATAAAACCTGATTATGTTTAAGGCTGCTAATGGATCTTCTTATTACCTTGTAAGGTCTTAAGCGGATAATAGTCTGTTGTAACAGATTAAAAAGGTTTTTTTTTTTTTTTCTTTCAAAGACACGTGTCGTTTTCACGCTTTTTCCTGGGGCAGAAATATTACCTTCAAACATAAAATGATATTGCCTTATATATGTATTGAAAATTCACCATCTTTCATGCTGAAATAGTCATACAAAACTTTGATGTTAGTTCTTGGAGTTCAGCAATTGCCTTGCCTTTGCACTCTTTACCTACATCTTCATCCAACGCAGAAAATGATGCAAAGACCCCTTCTTTTATGCACACAACTTGGAAGAACTATAGCGAAACATCCCACAAAGTTTACTAAAATGCACCTATGCAGTTTCATGTGCACAACTTGGTTGAACTATAATATGATTGCTTGTCATTTTATTCTTACTTCTTTATCATCATACTGTATGCAAAATCTCTATGAATATAGGTGTAACAAAATGTATAGTGATGCACTACACTATGTTAAGTTCACCGAGTGAAATATTGGCTCCCGAAAGGGGGTTGGATTCAGAAAACTATGAGTAGAATCACGCCTCCATAATTATTATAGTTTATTATAATATGAGAATCAACTTTGTTGGACTAACAACTTTGTGTGGTGGTGCGATGGTTAGTTCGTTTGGTTTTTCAATTTCTTTTTCTTGTGAGTTCGGGCCCACCTTTTAACATTTTTTTTTAATTTGGGCGTATTCGACTTGTGGAATATTTTTTTTAACTTTAGGGGTATTTGGGGGTATTCGACTTATAGAATAAGTGTGCATGCCGAAACCACGAGTTTAATACCCCCTATTCCACGAGTCAAATACCCCCCCGGAATCCAAGTCCAAATGGGGAGCCAATAAATGCACCATAAGTTAGCAGGAAGTATTTTAACTCAATTAAACAAACCACAAAGGCCATACAACCCCTAAATAACAAGGGACTTGTGTATATATAGAGCTACTTTTAATCATTACTACTAGGATAAAAAAACCCAAACGAGGGAAAAACCTTTGTAGTAATGCACATATTACAAACTATCGACCCACATTATTACCATACTTTCTGCGAATTTCTCTTAATTGTGCTCGAGTTACTTGTAACTTCTTGGCTGCCCTCTTCTCCTCCTCTTCTTCGTCGTCATCTTCCTCTTCTTACAAAGCTTCCTCCATCGGTCAAATAGTACCGAGGGACGCGGATCTTGGACTCCCAAAGAAACGGTCAATTGAATATAGTGCAGCATTTATTTTATGGGAGGACTTGGTCAAAGTGTATTTCTGGCTATCTCCTTGGCGTACCATTTCAGCAGTCTTGCTTTCAACATAATACATGTCGCTTCTATCACCGACAGGTGTCGCGATTATCTCAATGCGTTTAGAATAGATATCATAGCGCCCAAGACTAGTGTTGGCCTGCGTTCTGGGTTCAGCAACTTGCCTGTCATTTGAGGCCCTTCTGTTCCCATTCGAGCCATACTGGCAAATTGACATCGCTCAAAACTTGAAAATGCCTGTGTAGATTTAGATTTGCGCACCATCTAGTATCGTTTAAGTTTGTGCAGCATCTATATACTGTAAACATACGGCCAGGCACGTCTTCCCAACAAGGAATCTCTTCCCTTTCTTGCCCAACAAGCCACGTACTAAAAGAAGAATGGCCTGGGCCAGGGGGCCAGGAGAAACTTGGAAGTTTCTATAGGGATTTATTCCTCACCAACTTGAGATTATTGCAATGGCTTTACCTCCAGGCTAATCTGTTAGAAGTAGTTTATGGACGTGTAAGTTATTTCTTTACAGCATGTTTACTATTCTGAAGCATGGGTACTTAGCTGAGCATGCTTTCTACTATTAAAGAGATAACCAACCCTGGCTCATATAAGTTCTTCTTTTTTACAGACGAGTCTGCCTGCACAGCTCTATTTAAGGTATTCAATTTGGATTGGATTTCAACAAAAGGTCTTACAAAGATATTTGCTACTATGATTCGGATGCATGATGCATTATGGTCCCTTACCTTCCAATCAAATTGAAGCATTTGGATGGCGTATTTGGAAAAAAGCTGCTTGCTATATACTCACAAAAGATCAAATTATGTGCATTACATTGCTATCAATTGTTACGATATGGCGTATCCCCTGTGATCTCAACTAGTCATGCTACTTACGGATGTCTGAATCAAAATCCCAAAACAGATTCACAATCTTTGAAACAACTTTAATACCATCTTTGAAAATAGTCAAAATTGTTATTCTTAGAAGTCAAGCATGGAAATATTCTAAAAACATATGTACATCAAATATTCCTCTATAGAATTTGCTGCCCTTGTTAAAAGTCTGTAAGGATTGTTGCTAAGAACATGCGAGATACTAGCTTGCCAAATCATTTTTAGGCTACCATGCAGCAATCTCGTGCAAATAAATCAAAGATAAGGGTAGACTACATGACATGGCATGCCTGCTCTTACTTTCTAACACATGATGCACCAAATCATTGATACTCTACCTTAATGTAACAAAACAAACCTCTATGAATTTTCCTCTAACCATTTGAAGTAGTACTGAGCATATACATTGTATATGCTTTCGGTCTTAACAAACATGGTTTGTTCACGTCATTACTTGTATATCATAATAGTTTGTTGTCACTACACATTTTGAATAATCATAAGCATATACAACTGTCATAATTCTTTGCTACACATCAAAAAATTACGAACTCATATAATTCTTTGCTCAACATATTAATTTATTGATAGGGCAAAACAAGGCATTATGCTGCAACTCATTATGCTGCAACTCAACATACATGTGGAATGCATAACAAAAATTGAGAGCAGGTTTTTTGCCTTATATAATGGATATCCGCTGGGTTCTTAAGTTAACACTAGAGTTATTCTTTGGAACTATCCCGGTTCATCCACGTAATTGGTCCAAAGATACCCTTTGCCACTTAAACCCAGATATCTAACAAGAGAAATTTCCATTTCATAAGATACCACCGCTTTTGGAATCTTCACTTGATTCTTTATGGCCATGGAGAATTTCATGACCAATGGATTTACTTATATGTTGTGGTGATTGCCCAAACTTTATAGAATTCAGCAGTTTTTACGCTAGGCCAGAACTGCATTTTCTAAACTTTCTAGCATAAAGGGGTCCAAACGTTTCTAAAATTGAAAGTAATTGATGTTTTATTATAAAACATGTTGATTTGCATGTTTTCATGTTTCGTTGCTATTAGATGACATTATATGAAGTCATCAAACCATATTTAGCTCAAAAAAGCTGTTTGAGGTTGTGAATTGTTTCTCCTTTACTATAACAAGTTTTGACGTAAGACTTGTGGCCATAAGTTGTTAACTCTAAGAGCCATAATCCAATAATTTTTTGAAGTCTCCATAAGTCGCCTTTGATCTCAATTTTCACGAAAGAAGATTTGGCACAGAATCCAGGACAAAAATAGAACTAAAATGGTGTAACTAAACTCATATATAAGCTTTCTATGGGCAATAAATGATGCATTCCATACATTCCACTTATATCTACATAATAAAGAATTTTATCAACTTAAATATGGTGAATAACTACGTATTCTTTATATTTAGAAGTGGTTGCCAGTACATAAAATTGGAACTTAGTTAAGGTAATAGTACAAAAAGCTCATCTTTTATTATAGGCAATATTTTCTTAATGAATGTGATCCTTACTTGGGAACATAGACATGAATCTTATGTTAAAAGTAACACATTATGTAGAAGATCTGATTTAAAATAGAAATGGACCATTTCTAGTTTGTTCTTAGGCTTGCCATATTTTAAAGCAAGGTAACATTCTTTTTCAACTCATGATTGACAAAACATGTGATACAAGTTCAAAATATAGTTTGTATCGTCTTAGTGCAAAACATACGATGAAATCTTCTTATTCTTTACTATCATAAACTTAGGACACGTGTTTGCTACTTAGGAGTTCCTATTTTAGGTATAATAATAGTAACTTTAGCTTGTCTTTCATGATAGACTATAATTTTTATGGACTTAAGCTTCATTGGCAACATAGATCTCAATTTGATGTTAAAAATAATATACTACTATATGTAAGACATGAATATAAATAGGCATGGACCATTATGGTCCACAATTAGATGAATTGGGTATAGAAGTATATCTCTTTAAGTATCATTACAAACTCTATTTATTGTTCATTTGTCACGTATACAATGATATGTGCTTTTCTACCTTCTCTAACATAATTTTTGGAAGAATGAGTGGAGATTCATATAGGTTCAATTTGCTTGTGCTTCAACATTAACATTAAATAAGGCAATTATAGCAACCAACTAACTTTTTCGAATAGAATACTATACATGGAATCTATATATTCTTAAGGCGAGTTTAAAAACCAATTAAGATGATGATGTTCTGGCTTTTTGAATAATCTTAAGCCATGTGGACTAATGAAGGAAATAGGCGTGCTTGATCTACCTTTATTTTTCATAGTTATAGCTTTTTATATTTGTTCTTCATTCTTTTGCATTACTTCCACAACTTGGGAAGTTTGAAAATACAAGTTTTGAGTTCACCATTCAATACATAGGTTTATTGAAATCCACGGAACACGTAATCTAACAGATAACTTGGAATGGACACTAGAAAGTTTACTCTAAGCCTCAAGATAATGAGCATTGATTATTTTTAATGAATCGAGTGGTTCATGAGGTGCTTATATCCCACAATTGAAACTGAAATCGATTAAGATGAGGGAGTTCTTAATTTTAAAAAGAAGGTGGACCAGTAATGGTCCCAGGAAAACAAACCTTTCTTGATTTCTTGTGAACAAACGATGTGCTTTTTTAACGTGTTTGTTTTTAGAGTGATTCTATACTATGGTAACCTTTCATAATATGATTTTTTGGAGGATGAATTTGAATTATTTTACTCCTATATAGACAAAAGTTATCAGTCACTTGTAAATGAAAAAATAAAAGAAAATTAAAACTTCATCATTAAGGCTAATGGACATTTTTCTTAGATAAAGCAAGTTGTCTACCACTTATATTCGAAATTTTAGGTCAAAATTTATTTCCTTACAAAAGTTAGAGATTTGATTTGGGAGCGCTTTTGCGAAACCAATATTGGTTCACAGAAGACAACAACAGTTTTGACCCTGCCAGATTCAAACAACCCTGTCTCCCTTCTCAGATCTCGGATTGAGATGCAGTTTTTTGTATTTTACTCTCTAACTCGTGAAGAAAAATACAAAAATAATGAAAAAAAATCATAAAAATCTTCTTACTGAGACAGTTTTACTTTATCTAAACATAAAGCAAAACAGACTTGACCCCCTTGCATTTACCTAAGTGTAACTCTCACAAACGGGGACCAATAGATTTTTAGGTATTTTTCCCATGCAATATGACTGCTATATATTAACATATAAGAAGGGTTTGACTGATTATTGAACCTTTGATTTTATATGAATTTTAAAGCAAACAGTGCAAATGCACCTTTTCTGGTACATCATGTGACGACTCTAGTGTTAAGATCGTATTAACTTACTATTTTGCTAATAGCAATACTGATTCTCATGGCTCGTGTAGATCAGTAAAGTCCATTCACAAAATCTGTGAAAGTGGAACAGCAGAAAACTCAAGGCCTGCAGAAAGCGGTTCTAATTATGGAGAATCAAAGGAGGTCAAAATACGTGACAGTGGTACTTTCAGTTCAGAAAAGTCAGAAGAAAAGACAAATAAGAGCACTTGATCTAAAAAGGTAATAACGTGGAAAATTCTTCAGATGTAACATGAAATATGATGTTAGTAATGGTTTATGGATTTGCATTTTAAACTTGAGAAGGAACTTGGTACATTGTTGATCTTCTTCCTTGAATTGCTAGGCTCTATAGAAATTCTTGGTATGTCAAACCATGATTGCCTTAAGATCCAAAGAAGCATGCTATATATTACGTGAACAAACCTATACAATGAATATTGTTTGGCAGAAGGATATGATTACCTCACTCAAGAGTTGTCTTAAAGCATTTCTAATTTCATAAGAAATTGGAATTCTTGATGGTAAGCATGCCTTCATGTTGCATTTGTTGAAACATCTAAAGTGCTTCCCATAACTAGTCTAAAGTGCTTATAGATTTCTACAGTTTATACACATTCCAATAAGTCTAAAAAAGAATCAAATTCAAGTTGGGTACTGTAATGAGTGTGTGTGTCAAATCGGTGCTTCGTGGAAAGCACACACATTCAAAATGGCCACAAATGTACTTGGTATTCGCGGACTCCATCCATCGCATGTTATTCAAAGTTCAAGAGCCATATCCAATTTCCCATGTCCCGAAGTAAGATACAATGATGGCATTCCATGAAACACCTTTACGTTGTGGCATTTCTTTGGAATAGTTCCATAGTTTCTTTTGAGAAGATCTGAGAGAAGATTTTTGTTGTGGCAAAAAAGATCTATGAGAAGAATTTTTTCAGCAGCAGACAACTTCATCAATTATTGACTTCTCTCTTTTGGCGTGGTTCAACGAGGCAACCTTCAAGAATGATTTTGATTCTCGGATAGACTTCTAATTGCCAAAGATAAGAGCGTAGTTCCACGCCAGCGTTTCGGGTTTTAATCAAACTTGTGATGCCCATCTTCTATTCTTTCAGCCTTTGGGTTTTCAAGAAACTACGCCCGAAAAAGGCGAGGAAAAATGAAAAGGTCGAATATCGAGACACGTCGACACTTTTTACGATGCTAAGAACTAGTTTAGGGTTGGGTTTTGTATGATGGAGGGCTAGATCAAGATGGGAGACTTGATCAAGGTTAAGGTCGTGAGCTTATTTCGAACAATCAAAAGTACGGTTACAATGGCATTTGATAATCACGGAATCTCAAATGCTCAAGAAAGAAGATGAAGAAGAACTGAACACTTTCGAAAGCGAGCAAGGTTTAGTGGTGAAGAGAAAACAATTCAAATCGAAGAGCGACAAGAAGAGCTCTATTGCGGCAAAAAGAGGGAGGTCCTTGGAGACAAACCAGAGACAGAGCTAGATTTTGCCAAGCAAAAGAAGAGGGTGCCCTCTTTGTGACAATGGTTGCCACCCAAAATTTGCTAGGGCTGGTCAACTCCGACATGCATGGAATGAAATTTGGTATGATTTTGATCGCTCATATTGCGTCCCCAAATTAAATCCACGGTGATCTTTGCTCAAAAAGACTAATGGCACATCGTTGGCCAAGATAAAAAGATCAATTACGTGTATATATGATATGTAAATGATTTGTACATACATGTGGTGTTAAATGTGTGTTAACACTAACTGGCTTGTATTCAATTGTATAGAATGAAATGAGCACGTTCTCTTTCTTGAACTTGTATAAGTTATTGTGTTAGCCCTGACAGACATTCACTTTTCCTAGTTGTTCTTATAGAAGAATGACATTTGCATGAATCATAAAGCGCGGATGATAGAGTTCACATTCAACGACAAGTATGCCTCACACTAAATATGGTATACATATATTCACTTTTATTATGGTATCCATAATGCCCATGGCCATAATTTCAGGGCTACATAATAATGACCCAAAATGCTACATGATAGGTGCTTCTATCGCTCTGCATTGAATCATGTTATATCCGATGTATCTTCAACTTTAATTATGATTAGATTAACTTTTAAATGAGATATATGTGTGTATATGAATATTACAATCGATGCAATAAAAGTTGTGCACTTCTATCTATTCAAGAAAGAAAGAAATCTAGATATTTTGGTAATTAGCCATTGTTCTCTGCAAAGATTATGGACTCCTTATCCCAGGGACGGGATGCGCACATGAATGGTGCTTTGCTACCACTCGTGGAATGCGACCACTCTTGCAAAGCCTAAGACGAGCACTACCACATGCGGAGGTTAGTCCGGTCGCGGGAACATAGCCCACACTAGTACTTGAAAGCACACATATCTATGAAGAAGCAGAGAGCTATTGCCTCCGTCGGGATGGGGTCCCATCATCTCATAATTGAAGCAGTCGGCTGAGTGCGAATGGAGGCGGAGAATCCCCGCATGAAATATGCGGTGTTTTACGCATGCAAAGCGATGAGGATGAGCACCATGCTCTCAGGAGGTCCGGCATATACACATATCCGAAAGCAAGCACATGCCGATCTTAGATGCTCTAAAGACACCCACGCATCACTGGCGGCATCGTCGATGGTTTGCGTCTCGCGTCCTATATTTTTGCGGATATCCACCGTCGGGTATTCATTGCGGGGAGGGGGATCGAGAGCCTCCTACCAGGATTTTTCTTTCCACGGGGGTTTTTTTTCATCGATGGTAGGGACACATTGTATAGTAACATTTGCATTTTGTTGTGGTTTTATGCGCTTTTTGTAGTGCATGCACTGTCTCATAGGCTGGTTTGGCCTCCACAGACATTAAAATATACTTCCTTCCTTCCTTCCTTCCATCCTTTTAAATACAACCTTGAGCATTAACTCCCTACTAATTAGAAGTAAAGTGAAGTCTTTGGGTCGAGGTTGTAGCAAGAAGGGGAATGGATCTCGAGCTAGATCCAAAGAGCTTTTTGTTATTTGCTTCCTAATCGGTTATCACATTATAAGAGTTTTTTAACGATAATCCTATTGTCTAGATGGATTTGAATTAATTATTTCGATCCAATTATATTGCTTTTGATCATGGGTTCAAACATATTTGCAGCTAATGAATTGACTTTTCAAGCGATTGATATTACAAGGATCATGAAGTATAGAAATTTGTCTTATATACATCAATATATTGCAAGAACATGATTGTGTATGATTCATTTTTGTATGAGTATAGGCATACACTTGTTATTACCACCATTACCATTTGCAGGAGCACTAGTTAGTCTCTGTGATCGTCAAAATATTTATAGGCCCAAATTTTGCCAACATCTTTCTTGGTAGGCCTTGTGGCAATGTTGACATCCTAACGCAGATTGATGTAGCGTAGTGTGAACACAAAACCATTTGACGAGTTGACGTTATAAGCATGACTAAAGTGTAATTTGCTTAGATAGATGTACCATGGTAAAGGTGCTTGTAGTGAAGATTAATATTTGGCCAAATAATTGTACCCCATTGTATCGTATATGTATAAATTTCTAAGACAAAACATCATGCTTGAGATATAAAAATCTAGATTGAGAGAATGTTGGACGTATGGGAAGATCATTTTTTGTAAAAGCAATATTTTTGTTTAAGACCGAGGATCCTATCATGCTTTTGTAGGTTATAGATGGGAATTCATTGGAAATCTGGTAAACCTTATTTTAAAAGCAATCTGGCAAGGGAGTTGCATGTTCTAGAATCCTCTGCTATTTTACCCTTGATCAATAGTCTATCTAGCTTAACAACGTAGATAATTGCATATAGCCACTATACATCAAATATACACGATTTTTGTGTTTACTTCCATGGAAGCGCATGTCGAAAAGAGAGAGATGTGAAGCAACGTTTCAACAACATGTGAAAGAATTGTCAATCTATAAACTATAACATGAATTGAAAAGGATGAAGCATTTTCAAAGCTGTGAAGATGCAAGTTCAAATATCCAACTCATTGAATACTCCACAGCATCCCTTGAATTACAGTCCATATAGCTTTAGTGGGCATAGATAACCGTAGAACTAACAAGTGAGTTGCCTTTTTTGCACCAATAACATTAGGTTTTGGAAGCTTGCCATAAATGTCAAAATCGATTTTCTACCATCACACCTATGGATAGCCTTTCTTTCCTATGGTTTTCGTGCAGAAATTCATGATTGGCCACGGAAAGCCCACTTGTTTCGGGCTTTGGTAGAGCTTTTTTTCTTGTATGGTTTACGAGTGTGGGGGCCTGCCATTAGTGCTAGTGCTTGGGAGAGCTTGGGCGGTGCAAAAGTCCTTTCTCACTTACGCCCTCGGGTTAAAACAACGGTGCCCTATGCTTTATTTTTACAAGAGCGGGTTTTGGCCTCTTCAACATTACGCCCCGCCATGAGCGCCATCTCCACTATATCTGCGCAAGGTGCACCACATGGATGATGTTAGGTATCTTGTTCTTGCACTTGCTATGGCTGAATCTCCTCGGCGTTTGAAGCGATGTTGGAAAGCATTGCATTGCATGGTTTTGCGGGTTGGGTCAGGTAAACGAAACATTTGCACGATACTTGCCGATTCGATCGAGCTTTGCAACAATATCTCAATGGTCGTTTTCTCAAAAAGATATGGCACGCAGTTACTTTGGCCCAAGTGGCGGGTCATTATCATGCACACATAAATCCCACCTTGGCACGGGGCCCCAAGCTTATTTGCTTGCTTCATTGTCGAGGAACAAGCTTGTAGCTATTGCATCAATTCGCGCGGGGTCCCACAGTCACGGATTGAGGCAGGGTAGATGGGAGCAGTATGAATTGCCCGCGAAGCGAGACTATGTGCACTGTTACCCGATTCATGTGTTATTGAAGATGAAAGCCATACTCTTACGAGTTGCCCAGCGAGATAGTCAGGAATCATTTTTGACCTTAGCATTCCATTCCCGCTTCCACAACTTCTTAGAGCACCATCACGTGCATGACTTGGCATTATACATACTTGAAGCGTCGCAATTGCGAGGCCCTCGGTAGTCATTATCTCTGCTTGTCTAGTATCATCATTCTGCATAGCGTTTTTTTCCCTTGAAAACCTTTTCGAGGTAGGGTTTTAATCCAAATAGTAATGATTGTGCCTAGCCCATTGTATGGGTCCCATGACCTATTGGTCTCAGTGGGCGTAAAAAAATCTATTCTATTCTATTCTATAGATCACTTTCTTTTTCCATGTATGTGCTTTCTATATTACGTTAAAAAAAAAAAAAAAAACCGAGAAGGGGCAAAGATCATGTACAAAAGTTCAAACACGTTAGATTTTTTATTTTCCTAATGTAAGACCCCTTTTGGAACTAAAGCCGGTGGGTGAAATACATGAATGTAGTCTCTCTCTCTCTCCTCTCTCTACCTCCTTTCTCCTCTCTCTCTTGGCTTGTGATGGCGAGACCTAAAAGATGTGGAGAAGTCGGTGGTCCCAGGGATTTGGATTGCCATCTTGTAGATGCGTCTAAATCGGATGTGAGCCCCAAGGAAGGAAAAAATGATAAAAAAAATCCGGAAAACTTGGGTATCTTTGGGTCGAATCGAGAGAATGGGTTTACTGGAAAACACGGATCCTCAAGGGCTTTAATCATCTTTGGAAAATATGGTCTCATAGAAGTGCAGCGGGCGGAATCATCTATTTGGAAAATATGGTTCGCTGGAAAATCGTGCGCTATTGACGATTACGTAAAATCGGGCGATGGTCTTTGTTTATGCCTACTGGTGGGTCGCCTTGACCATTGGCGACCACCGCATTCTTTACGCTTTGCCATTTTATACTACATGGTACTAAGGGGCCCCTAAGTCCAGGGCTTCGGGGAACAACAAAACAAAGAGCAACGAAGCGAGGGGAATCAAAGCGAGGAAGGGGATTCTAGTGGCAATGGGGAAAATGCGAGGTCGGTTAATGGGAAGTATGCAAGATTTTGGATTGGATTTGAAACGCTATGGCTGGAAATGGGATGATGTTATTGGGTCAAATTCTCAATGTTATACTTAGAATGATGGATATGATGGAGAAATCCACTTAAAAGGCAAAAAGCGAAGCCTTGAGAATTTAAAGCTTCTTCAAGGTATGGTCGATGCTCTTCAATCTCTTAAATCTCGAGAATTCTAGTTGCGAAACAAGAATTAGAAAATGAAAACAACATCGGATGCAAATTTCTTAGCATTACAAAATGAGATGCAATGCCAGAAACTCATGACGGATCATGTTGAGATGAATGATCGAAACGACTTTGCGAGGTTATTCATAACCTTAATGCGAGAATGAATGAGCTAATTGAGAAGCAAGAACAAGAAAAGAGGGCCTTCAATGTTGGATCATCTGGATTGGCGAGAAAAGGAAGAGGAAAATACCAAATTGGATGTGGAGGAGTTTATTTCACATCACTTGCAAGTGCCAAGAGGAGGTGTGGTAAGTGCATATCAGATTTGGGAAAGAAGGATTATGGTACCCGTATATTGTGGTTAGATTTGCTAATGAAGAAGCTAAAATGCAAGTCATGCAAAGCGTGCTTTTCTTGAAGGGGCCGAATATATGGATTAATGATGATCTCACCGAACCCACGGTTCTCAAGCGTGAAAGAGGAATTACAAAAATGAAGGAGGCTCGGCAAAGTGGCAAAGCAGACTTTTGGAGGAAGGGAAGGCAATTATCTGGCAATAGGGACACAGGACCATCAGGTTTTGCTGCGATGGAACGTCAATGGTAAAGTTGATGAAATAGCTTTGCTACATGACATTCTCGAATCATGGGATGTTATTTTTGTAGTGAAACACATGAACATGAGGAACATGGTCTTCCGGACATGAAGGATTTTACATTAATGCATTGGTTTGGAATAAGAAAGGTTGAGGCCGGAAAGGATATGGTGGAATAGCATGTTACTACGTCCGAAATGAACTACAACACATGTTCTCGGTTGTTAAGAAGAACTCAAGTAAACATTATATTTGGTCGCAAACTAAGGGAGTAAGATAAGACACTTTATATAGCGGTGTGTTATTATCCACCAGGGGAATCCCTACCCATCATCATAATATGGATAGGATGATCCATTTCATTTTTGGAGCAAGATGCAATAGATTTTATGAAAAGCCGGAGACATAGTGATAATGGGAGACTTTTAATAAGAGAAGAGATGATAGACAGCTTATGTTGCAGCAAATTGTGTGATCCCATTTGGATGGAGGCACTTGATGCACCCGGGAGATGTATACAAGTGGATTATCTAGGAGAACGGATGATGGTTGTCACGTAAGTTCCTCAAAGGTATGCATTTTCAACATGTGTAGTGGTCTTGATTTGATTATCTTGAATGGAATTGAAAAATTTCCCAATTCATTTAAAATGTACATCAAAGGGATCTTTAGGAATGGTATCGATGTAGTGGATTTTTGCTCTAGCCGGAATACATATGTTGCCCAATATATCAAATTTCTTTGTGGATGATAGCCCCATATCGGATCATTTCCTGTGAGTTATGCATATGCAAATAGAAGATGGTGGCCGGTGCCTCGCCAATGTTGGGTACCATCATTTGGGATATATATGCATCTTGAGTGTAAAATGAATGAGTATAAACCTTCGCGAAAGCGGCGGCTTTTAAAGATGTAGTTGTGGCCAGAGGATATAAATGATATGGACAAATTACTTACCACAATGCTTATTGATGTCGACATGATTGCTTTGTTTCACAAAGAAGGGCTAAGGGGCTACCATGTATAAGTGGTATGATCACGAATGCAAGGCAAAGAGGTTGGAATTTAAGATGTCCATATCCGCAGACAAATGCAAGATAAGAGATGAGCACCGTAATTTAAAGTCAAGAAAGAAGAGAAGTTATTTTGCAAAAAGACAAGAAGTATTAGTTGGTGAGCTATTGAAAATCCAAAAAGTTTTGGTCGAAATTAAAGGTGAAAAGAATCATGAAAATGTTTTGGAATTAAATGTTTTGATGCAAAACAGACAAACAAGTTATATCATGTAGAAGGTCGGAAGATAACATGGAGCGAGGACAAACATGTTTTGAGTTTACCAATTTGGATGTTCAAGGAGGATTACAGAGTTTATCTTGTGGGAAATGGATAGTTTTGGCTTATGTATAGAAATGATTAAATGGGCAGCGGTCCTGTGATGAAAGCAATGGTGAAAATAATGAATAAAGCTTTGAAAACCCGGTTTTTCGCCATGGCAAATTAATGAGTTGTACCTATACATAAAAATTTTGGGGATCCAAAGATCCAATAATTATAGAATGATAATGATTGGAAGCTTGTTTTCCAAGCTATTTGCTACATTGGTTGAGAAGCATATTAGTAGATGGGCTGAAAGTAAATGAGGTCTTGGCTCAAGGACAAGGCGGATTTAGGCCTAAAAGATCCACTACGTAATTCATTTAGTCACAATAAGGGTGGTGATGGATTCAAAAAAGAAAAACTAAAAACCTCTTTTGCTTGTTTTGTGGATCTGACAAAAGCATTCGATATGCTAAGAAGGAAAAATATATGGAAACATGCAAAGCATATTGGGGTCCCAATAGAACTTAGAAGTGCAGATTGCGGTACTATATGAGCGGGTATTAGTCCGCTTTATCCTTTCCTTTGAATCAACAATGCACGGATGAGGTAATTAGTAATATTGGTGTGAAGGGGGGATGCCATTTATCACCTACATTATTTGGTTTATATATAGATCACCGGAGGCGTGCATACATGAACATGGGGGTAGATGGAACTACCATTGCGGGATATGTGCTTGTCTTATTATTGTATGCGATGATATTGTTATGTTCTCTCTCGGCGTGCAAATATGCGAGAAAAACTAGAGATTGCCGTGCTTTTGTGATGCTACCGAAATGAAGGTAAACTTGGGTAAAACAAAAATTTTGATTTTGGCACCGCGGATCACGGACTATTATTTTCATTATAAAGGAGAGCGGTGGAGATAGCAAAAATTACAAATATTTGGTCTTAGGAAGTTGGATCATAACTACGGTTGGAACGCAGCGGTTGAGCGAGAGAATAGACGCGGAAAAAATCACTTTTTGCACTACAAAGGAAATGCGAAAAAGCAGAAATTGTGGATTGGAAACTTAAAAAAGATGCTTTATATATCTTTGGTTCGGTCGGTGGTACTATATGGTTGTGAAACTTGGGGACCCAAATTTTATCATTGGAATGTGGAAAAGGGTCGAAAGTCCAAAAGAAATTTCTTCTCTGAGAACTAGGTGTAAAGATGCTCCCCTTCCAATGATGCTGAATGAAGCCGGAATGATGCCTTTAGAGTTGGAAGCATTGCACGTATTACCAAAGTATCTGAATTAGGTGCAAAAATGGATCATTTATAGGTTGCCACATTTGGCTTATGATTCAAAGTACCAAGGGATGGTATGCTAGTATAGGAGAATGGGCTCGGAAATGGGGATGGAACTAGATGAATAATCTTGAAGAGAAGGAATTGGAAGAATACATTTTTTAATAAAGGGAAAATGTGGTTATGGGAAAGACCACGGAACCAAGATGATCTTTTATAAGATTGCATTAATCTAGATATGATGGAGGCACCACACCTTGCAGGAAGATTGTCATATTTTAAAAAGACACTTGATATGCGGGTTGAGACTTAGTTCGCACCATTTGGGGTGGAAGTAGGAAGATGGGGAACTTTTCGCGACATAGACGCGATATGTAAAGTGTGTGGACAGATGACATTGAAGATGAAGCGACCTTATATTAGAATATGCGCTTATCAAAACTTGAGAGGGATGTATGGTATTACATGGTTTATTTTATCAGAATTTTTTGAATTACCAACCGAGATTATAGGAGGTTATTTTTGAAATTAAATGAGATGAGAGAATTGTCTATCAAAAGCTATAAGCATTCATCGGAAATATATGATGAGGAGGAGAGCACATCTAGTGGTATTCTTTGTGATACACTGATGGTTAGTAGAGGTGATTTGTATGTGTAATGATTGTAGTGGTCCTCTAGACTGAGTGGTCTCATGGACATAAATAAAATCATATCATATCTCTCTCTCTCTCTCTCTCTCTCTCTCTCTCTCTCTCTCTCTCTCTCTCTCTCTCTCTCTCTCTCTCTCTCTCTCTCTCTCTCTCTCTCTCTCCCTCCCTTGCCAATTTGTTGTGAGACAAGAGCCTACAACAAATTGGCCCAAATGACACCTTGATAAATTAAGTGAACCAAGATTGCAGAGTTAGTTCTAGATGTTGCCACTCATTGTTTTTGTCTCACTAGAGAAAGATGAAGGGGTTGCCATGCAATAGTTGGTTTGATGCGTCTTGTAGAGCAAAAAGAGAGGCATTTAAGGTGGCAGGGGGAAGATAGCCAGATTAAAGAAAGAATATTTTGCACTCACGAAATCAAAAAGAAAAAGTATGTGTATCGAGGCGCTGAGGAGCTGATCCAGTGACACTATAGCAGATCCCAAAAATTCGGAATGAGCTTAAGCCTAAGATGAAGCAGAGACCCACAGGAAACCATGGCTTTAGTAAAAAAGCGAAGTTGTATTACATGCCTGAGGCCAATATCGGTAATATTGACTTACGAGGATGTAGGCTGGTGCTTTGATTTGGAGGACTTAGAAGATGGGTTAAGTCATCTTGCCAATGGGAAAGCGGCTGATTCAATTGGGCTAGTAGCTGAAAATGTTCAAATGGGCAGGTAACTCAATACATGTTGCATTGTTGTCATTATTTAATAATGTTTTGCTAAAGGGTTTCAAGACTTGGCGGTGAACGAGTTATCCCTGCATAAAGCCGAGATGAGAATGATCCCGAAATTACCGAATGATTCTCGTTAGTAGTTTATATGCCAAATTATTTGCTGCTATGTTGAATTGTAAATTGAGCACAGGCTGAAAAACATAATGTTAGAGCCTTTGGGACAAAGGGCTTTAGACCAAAAAGATCTACAAATTTTGATCATTTGGTTACTTGGCGAAGCTTGGTTGATTCGGTTAAGGGTAAGAAAAACCCCTTTATGCTCTTTTTAGTTGATTATGCTAAGGCATTTGACCCGGTATCTCGTAGTAATTTATGGGAGAGAATGGAGGCCCTAGGGGTACCAATTGAGCTTAGACATGCAAAAGTAAGATACTTTTATGATAAAAAGTTTTGTACAGCTATCATCCCCTACATTGAGCAATGTGAGATGTGGTAGAAAGTAATATTGAGTGAAGCAAGGGTGCCCATTGTCGCCCACACTATTTGGCCTATTCATAGACCAACTTCACAGGCTTGGATGTCCAGAATATGGCGGGGAGGGGACTCCATTGTTTAGATGCATGGTTCGTTGCTCTTATTATACCGATGATGTTGTTCTTCTTTCGGATTCAGTGGAAGGCATGCGTAAGCATTTAGATGCGGTTGGCACATTTTACGTGAACAGAAAAATATGAAGGTAAATATGTCAAAAACTAAGATGATGGTATTTGGGGCAAATAAAGTAGATCATCTTAAATTCCTCTATCATGGAGAACCCGTGGAAATTGTCACCTCATATAAGTATCTAGGGATACATGTGGACAAGGGGCATAAATTTGGAACTCTATTTGTTGAGCATAGAGTAAATGGAGGCCTGAAAGCATTATATAGCATGCGCGTAAAAGTGGAAAAGGTAAATATGGGACTTTAGCCCTGAGCGTACATTATATCGAAAGTGCTGGTCCAAACAGGTTTTGCTCTATGGGTGTGAAGTATGGGGCCTGGGATTATCAGAGAATCCCTGGAAAAAGGTTGAAAGAAAGTGAGAAGAAGTTCTTGAGAACATTGGGTACTAAAGCTCAAACTCCATATGATATCTTTTGCTTGTAGAGTGTGGCATGATGCCACTAGAGGTGAAGCCTTATGTTAACGCTTACATATCTCTATAAGTTGCTATTTGATATGCCGGAAGATAGCTTACCAAGGCTAGCATTAGAAGAAATAAGAGACAAGGGATGGTTTTCGGATATTAGGGAATGGATGAGGAAGTGGGGATGGACATTCATGGCATACGTGAGAATAAGGGCAATCTAAGAGAGTGGGTGCATGAGCACCTCATGAGAAGAAAATTTGGAGAGTCCCGGAGACAAAAAAACATTTCTATAGACAAGATATAAATCCCACTCTCCAAGAGGCCAAATACCTCAAGGAAGGTGTGTCTTTTGGTGCCGAACATGGATGATAAGAGGATGCGGCTTAGCTCCCCCATAGGCTTGGGGTTGAAGTAGGGCGTTGGAGTAATATTCCCCATGAATTGAGATTTTGCAAAGTATGCAATATGGGAGAAGTAGAAGATGAATTACATGTCATCGTGGGTGCCCGATCATACTCGAGGGATTCGAGATAAGTACAATATCCATTCAAACTCCTTGCTGGAATTCTTTTGATATGCCCGACATCACATTGGGAAATACTTGAAGGAAATATTGATCTGAGAGAGAACAGGTTAATGAGTATTAAAGATTGTAATGTTATACATGATGAGAGATGGGAAGAGTCTAATGCATTCTTGTCGGAAGATGCATTAGAGGATATCTTTATAACGTTGAATATGTACATTGATCGTCTCATAGACACGGTGGTCTCTGCAGGCGTAATAAATACAACATTTCTCTCTCTCTCTCTCTCTCTCTCTCTCTCTCTCTCTCTCTCTCTCTCTCTCTCTCTCTCTCTCTCTCTCTCTCTCTCTTGTGCTTCATCTCGGCATTTCTTGTTTTAGATCTTTGCTTGGAGTTAGATATATGTCGGGATCTTTCTGGAGTTGCGATCTATAGATTCCAAATCTATTCTTATATTTAATTTTATTCTTTTGCTCCATCTAATCACTGTCGCTACTCCTTTTGCATGTCGAATCTATGGCAATCAGTCTCACAGACCTGCAGGACTCTGCAGGCTGGTACCTGCGAGCACTCTGGCAGATGTTTGAGATGTCAGCACAAGCCGGCAATTTGTTGCACAGGCCCTGTTTTTTGTCGAGCAAATAAAGAATGCAATTAAAAAAATGTTAGAATGCAAAGAATGCACGTAATATTAAAGAATGTAACTAAACACTACAATTCCGGAAAAGAATGTTGTACACGTGGCGCTCTAGGATTGAACAATAACTCAGAATAGAAAGTACCCAATCTTTACGATGCTATATAAGAACTAGTTTAGGGTTGGGGTTTGTATGAGAGGACGCAATCAAGATGGGAGACGCAGTCAAGGTTAAGGTCAGCAGGAAACGAGTCGAACGATCAAAGCTGGTTACAATGGCATTTGATAATCTCAGAATCTCAGATGCTCAAGAAGAAGATGAAGAAGAACTGAACACTCGAAAACGAGCAAGGTTTAGTGGTGAAGAGAAAACAATTCAAATCGAAGAACGACAATAAGAGCTCTATTGCATAAAAAAAAGAGGGAGGTCAACAGACAAACCAGAGACAGAGCTGCCAATCAAAAGAAGAGGGTGCCCTCTTTGTGACAACGGTTGCCACCCAAAATTTGGTAGGGCTGGTCAACTCTGACATGCATGGAATGAAATTTGGTACGATTTGGATCGCTCATATTGCGTCCCCAAATTAACCCTACACAGCTGATGCTACTGAAAAAAAGACTAATGGCACATCATGGCCAAGATAAAGACCAATTACTTGTATATATGATATGTAAATGATTTGTACATACATGTGGTGTTAAGTGTGTGTTAACACTAATTGGCTTCTATTCAATTGTATAGAATGAAATGAGCACATTCTCTTTCTTGAACTTGTATAAGTTTTATTGCGTTAGCCCTGCTAGAGATTCACTTTTCCTAGTTGTTCTTATAGAAGAATGGCATTTGCATGAATTCGCAAAGGCAGATGATAGAGTTCACATTCTGCAGCAAGTATGCCTCACACTAAACTATACAGATGCATACAACTATCTTATACATCAGGTGCCTTCAGCTTTTCATTATGGTATAAATAATGCCCATGGCCATAATTTCAGGGCTACATAATAATGACCCAAAATGCTACATGATAGGTGCTCCTATCGCTCTGCATTGAATCATGTTATATTCGATGTATCTTCAACTTTAATTATGATTAGATTACTTTTTTAAATAAGATATGTGTGTATATGAATATTACAATCGTGCAGTAAGAGCTATGCATTCTGTCTATTCGAAGAAAGAAAGAAATCTAAATATTTTGGTAATTAGCCATTGTTTCTCTCTGCAAAGATTATGGACTCCTTATCTCGAGGGGCAGGATGCGCACATGAATGAGCGCTTTGCTACCACTCTGTGGAATGCAACCACTCTTGCGAAGCCTAAAACAGAGCATTACCGCACGCTGGAACATAGCCCACACTAGGGCTTGAAAGCACATATATCTATGAAGAAACGGAGAGCTATTGTCTCCGTGAGGACGGGGTCCCATCATCTCGGAATTGAAACAGGCCGCTGGAGTACGGATGGAAGAGAATCCCCCGATATGAGAAATACGCTAGTGTTTCTGCATGCAAACAATAGAGGATAAGCACCATGCTCTGCAGGAGTGTCCGGCATATACATATATCCGAGCAGCACATGTTGTTCTTAGATGCTCTGAGACACCACTGCATCACTTGCTGGCATCGCCGATGGTTGCATATCTTGCGTCCTACATTTTGCAGGTCTCCACCGTCAGAGTATCCATTGCAGGACAGGGGATCTGAGAGCCTACTACCAGGATTTTTCTTCCCATGTGGGGTTTTTTTCATCCCAGTAGTAGGGACTTGTTTTTATCTGCTTTGTGTAGTGCATGTACTGACTCATAGGCTGGTTTGGCCTCGCAGACATTAAAATATACTTCCTTCCTTTCTTCCTTCCTTCCTTCCTTTTAAATCAACCTTGAGCATTAACTCCCTACTAATTAGCAGTAAAGCGAAGTGTTGGGTGGAGGTTATAACGAGAAGGGGGAATGGATCTCAAGGCCAGATCCAAAGTGTTTTTTGTTATTTGCTTCCTAGTCAGTTATCACATTATAAGAGCTTTTAACGATAATCCTATTGTCTAGATGGATTTTGAATTAATTATTTCGAATTAAAAAGATATCTGATACAATTATATTGCTTTTGATCATGGGTTCAAACATATTTGCAGCTAATGAATTGACTTTTCAAGCGATTGATATTACAAGGATCATGAAGTATAGAAATTTGTCTTATATACATCAACATGTTGCAAGAACATGATTGTGTATGATCCATTTTTTGTATGAATATAGGCATACACTTGTTATTACCACCATTACCATTGCAAAAACACTATTTAGTCTGACAGTCGTCAAATTATTTATAGGCCCAAATGTTGCCAACATCTTTCTTGGTAGGCCTTGTGGCAATGTTGACATCCTAACGCAGTGTGAACACAAAAACATTTGACGAATTGACATTATAAGCATGACTGAAGTGTAATTTGCTTAGACAGTTGTACATCATGGTAAAGGTGCTTGTAGCGAAGATTGATATTTGGCCAAATAATTGTACCACATTGTATCATATATGTATAAATTTCTAAGACGGAACATCATTCTAGAGATATAAGAATCTAGATTGAGAGAATGTTGGGCATATGGGAAGATCATTTTTGTAAAAAGCAATATTTTTTGTTTAAGGCTGAGGATCCTATCATGCTTTTGTAGGTTGTAGATGGGAAATCATTGGAAATCTCGTAAACCTTATTTTAAAAGCAATATGGCAAGGGAGTTGCATGTTCTAGAATCTAGTGTAGATAGCTAGGACGAATAAACAATAAAAAAAAAGTATCTACTAGGTGCTTCTGTTATTTTACCCAGGACCAATAGTCTATAGCCAACATATCTAGCTTAACAAAGTAGATAATTGCATATAGCCACTGTACGTCCAAATATACATGATTTTTGTGCTTACTTCCACAGGAACTTCATGTCGAAAAGAGAATAGAATAGAATAGATGTGAAGCGACGTTTCAACAACATGTGAAAGAATTGGCATGCAATCTATAAACTATAACATGAATTGAAAAGGATGAAGCATTTTCAAAGCTGTGAAGATGCAAGTTCAAATATCCAACTCATTGAATACTCCATAGCATCCCGTGAATTACAGTCCATATAGCTTTAGTGAGCATAGATAACCGTAGAACTAACAAGTGAGTTGCCTTTGACTGCACAATAACATTAGGTTTTTGGAAGCTTGCTATAAATGTCAAAATCAATTTTCTACCATCACACCTATGGATAGCCTTCCTTATAGATCACTTTCTTTTCCCATGTATGTACTTTCTATGCTACAATAAAAAAACCACCAAAGGACAAAGATCATGTACAAAAGTTCAAGAACACGTTAGATTTTATTTTCCTAGTGTAAGACCCCTTTTGGAACTAAACTCCGGCAGGTGAAATACATGAATGTAGTTGTGCTCTCTCTCTCTCTCTCTCTCTCTCTCTCTCTCTCTCTCTCTCTCTCTCTCTCTCTCTCTCTCTCTCTCTCTCTCTCTCTCTCTCTCTCTCTCTCTCTCTCTCTCTCTCTCTCTCTCTCTCTCTCTCTCTCTCTCTCTCTCTCTTAGGTTGGCCTCTCTCTCTCATGATCAAAAAAATTTGTCTCTCTCTCTCCTATCTCTTGGGTTGGCCACATGAGACAATTTCTATACGTGAGAGACAATAGGCCGAGAGAAGATGGGAGATGAGCTTCTCGGGCCTTGCTGTGTGGTTTGAGGCCTCCCAGCGGATTTTTCCCTCCTATTTGGCTCGTGATCCATCCCATATGGGATATTTCTTTCCTCAATCGATATTCAAAATGGCCAGGATATGGGATATTTTGAGGCTCGTCTTCAGCGTCCCATTTCCATTGAAATCTGAAAAATCCATCCCTCACACCTTGAGGGCAGGAAATCTTAGCCCTCACAGTCTTCCAAGCATGGATCCGGTAATTTTAGGTATGATTGCAATGCTTCTTAGGGCTATTTTGCTAGGTTTAGCATTGCAGAAGTTTTGCTTGGATCTCATTCAAGAGAACGAACTGGAAGATCCTATGGCAATAGTCGAGGAAGAAGAGTTCGAAGAAGACAACACTAGTCTTCAATGTGTATGTTCAATATTGCTCTTGGCTGCAACCTCTCGGCTGCCCTTAGAACCAGAATTGCCAGATGTTGCCTACTATGAGACAGAGGACATGAATAAGAAATTGAAGAAGGAAGGGGATTTGATAAGACATGTAATTTTTCAGAATAGAGAAGGTAGAAACTAGTTTGATTCATTCCACACACCTCATCTGGTTATCATCTGGAACGTTTACAAATTCTTCTTCCACAAATGAAGCATTTGTTCCAATTGTCTCATAGAATGCATCAGACATGTAGGTATTTGGAAACATATCAGCATCCTGGAATGCCTCGGCCCCAAATTCCCCATCATCCCCTGCACCTGGAATGTCTCTCTCATTAGTAACTCCATGTTTCAGATCTTCCATAGCTTCAAACCAAGGCCAGGTAGATGGTTCTGATCCAGTTCTCTCGGATGCCTCTTTTTCATCCCCGAATTTGATGCACAGAATTTATCCCACTTGTTCCTTAAACTGTCTCAAGTCTTCAAGCCCATGAACTGTGGGTTGTAATTTCAACATAATCTCTCTCCATTGCCCGAAGAAAGATTAATACTACCATTATTGTGAACCTTGTACTCCTTCATCAAAGCAAGCATGGTGGAGATTGCATTGTCCAGACCAATCAACCGGAGTTTTCCTTTTCTTGGCGGGTTCATAGCAACGAGAATTGCTATCGAGTGCACAACTAAAGGCTAATTCATTGGGGAGGGGTTCAGATTGAACCTCACGCAATCCATCTTCTGCTGATCCCTCTTCTTTCCCGTGCAATGCCATTGGAAGGTGCGGGGTTCGGAATTTATCTCAATGGCCCGCATTGGGAAACCGATCCAGATCATCCTTTTAGTTCTTCTAGGAACCAATTTCAAGCTCCTCGGTGGAATGAAAGGCTTCTTAGCAGTCGGCATGGAGGATCTGGTAGCCTTTGTCATTTTCTTTAGAAAATTTGTGTCTGCTATTTCAATCTATTAGATGCTAAAAAATTGCCTATTACCAAAGCAATGAACGAATTGAAGTAAAGAAATTCTCGAAATGCTTACAGGATTGAGAATTGGCGCTTAATGCTCGGGCTAGGAGGGAAGGAATTGGGATCTGATTCTTGGAGCCCGCCCACCTAGAACAGAGGCCGGAATTAAGGTCGAAATTTCCGGCCTCCAAAAACGATCCCCATAAATTTTTCGGGGCGTTGGGCTTAACGGCCCATTAATTGATGGAAACGCCCTAACAGCGCTTAGGGTGAAATTACCTCTAAATGCGAGAGTCCACTAAGTGGACTCTCGATACATTCTCATTATCTCTCCTCCCATTTTAGGTCTCAAACCATCTCTCATCATCTCGGCTCTCATGTGGCCGGCCTTCTCTCTCTCTCTCTCTCTCTCTCTCTCTCTCTCTCTCTCTCTCTCTCTCTCTCTCTCTCTCTCTCTCTCTCTCTCTCTCTCTCTCTCTCTCTCTCACTCATGTTGGAAGGCATGATAGGATCAATCGCGACTGAAGGCATGATAGGATCAATCGCACGGTTATACCAGAGTTTATATGGACTCATGCCACATGCATGCCATGCATGTGTACATACTTACATAAGTATGTATACTGGCCCATCAAGTGGCCAGGTCTATTAAGCCGGCAGGTTCAGGGAAGACCCATGTGAGTAAACGCTAGAAAGAGTGTTCGAATCATCCTCAAAGGACATGAGCCCCGGGGGGTGCACCTATCATATAGGAGGTACGTCATGTGCGTGTTCTTCACAATTTAATTTATTATTAGAGTTCAGAATCAAAGAAACATTCAGAATCCCTGCCATAATTGGTTGAGACACGAGGGGTCAGATGCTTCTTCATCGACCTGTGACTTAGGAACTTCTGTAGGAGTGACATTCTCACTTGAACTCTTGTTGGGCTGTGCCTCAGATGGCTTAGGATGATCAAGTTTTGAAAGTGCCTCTAGCAATCCGTAAATGCAAAAATCCTTGCGACACTGCATCCTTAAGCTGCTGCAGTTGGGATGATCCTGAAAATCGCATCTATAAACTGCTTCAACAGTCACTTATTATTGTGCTTGTGCTTCTCCTTGTGCCTCTGCTTTGGGCTCCACTTTAACTTCCTCATTTTCACTAACCTGAACACTCAACCTGAGTGGGTTGAGTTTGTATCGTGCATGCATCATATACATCTGCATCACCAGACATGGTTACAACGTCTCCATCTATGTCACCATTACGTAATGGAGATTTTGACCTCCTGAGGGAACTTAAACAGATTAATGCATATCCATCTGCTAAGTTAGACTATGGAGATGTATCTGCAAGAGTTTCAGCTATGGCAGGCATTTTCGTCCGACTATTTTCGTTGTTCATTCACTACAAGAGAAGGGTACCTATAGTGTCTCGTGTAACGTCAAATTTCTTGACACAAACAGAACCTTTCAAAACTCAATTATTGTCACAGTCTTGACACTATACTTGTCGTGATCATTTGTCACAAACGTGCCACAATAGCGTCAAATGTTGTGTCAAGCTTGTGGCTTCAATTTATGACATAATATTGACACAAAAACAATTTGAAACTACATGGTAGTCTAAAGAATGTCAAACTTGTGACAATATTTTAACAATATTGTGATAAATAAATAATGTTCCCCATCTGAACAACATTACATCAACATTATAGCAAGCTAGTGAAAAATATTAGCTAGAATACATCTATAATAAGACAACCAATAAGAAATGTTGTGACTAGTTTTGTATTAAAAAAATAGCTAGTATTATGAGCCCATTGTAATAGACCAATAAAGCCTATAATGACAACATAGCATCATCATCATGGCAAGGTAGTGACAAAGTAGCATCTATAATTCTATCCACAGTAAGACAACTAGTAAGAAGTTTTGACCGGTTTATGTCTAAAGAATAACTAATGTTGTGACCACATTATGATAGACAAATAGAGCTGTAATAACAATATAGCATCATCATCATGACAAGCTAGTAACGACATGATAGCTATATTCCATCTAGCGTAAAACAACTAATAACAATGCCTGACAAGTTTTGCATCTAAGTGATAGCTAATTTGAGACAATATTTGCATTTGACTTGTGTCAAAAGATAAATATCTAGGTATTTTGCTTTGATAATACATATTTGAAATTAGATGACAAAGAGTCAAAAGTATTTGTGTCTAAACTTGACGTCAGAGCTTAGTGGCACCAATCTTTTGCAAGCCCACAACTGAAACACATGGGTTCAAACTCATCATCAAGAAGGATATTTAATGACTTGATATTTCGTGGGTGATAGCGGGCAAGCATACTTCATGCAAATACCGCAAGATAAGCAACGAGGTCGAGTGTGCAATGTTGGCGATATCTTGTTACATCCTCGAGAAATTTATGTAGCATACTCCAGCCCTTTGCGGTTCCAAAGCGATCTTCATCCGCAGGTTCCATGACATTTTTTGTTGAACTCCGTCCGGTCGCAATGCAAAGCATTTCATACAACATTCCTTCACCGATATAATCATAGACCAAAAGACGTTGTCCATGCTCGACACAATAGCCAACAAGCTCAATAATATTGGTATGACGAAGGCGAGCAATATTAGACACAACTTTAAGGAACTCGTCTTCGTTTTGGATAGAAGTGGTCGAGGAGTCAAGCTTCTTCACGGCCAAGAACTGCAGAATACCTTTAGTCATTTACATTTTTGGATTCGAGCTTGTGAAAATGTCCCTCCCTATCCCAGCAAGGGGAGGATTGTGAGCAGATGATGGCTGCTCCCATCATTCTGGAATAGGCTACAGGTGGTTTGCCATGGGCTGCCCTGGGCGGGAGACTAGGGAGGCCCGGCCATTGTGGGAAAGAAGCCCATATCCTTTGTACGATGGGATGGTTCAGCAGGCCTGTCATATTTTCTTATTGCTTGGAAGAAGGTTATACCTGTAGTACTGCAGTAATGGAATCAGGCCGAGTTAATGCGTATGAGCCTCGCCTTGGTTGCTGGGATATTTTTCGGAGAATGCTTCAAGTGGCTCCTTCTCACTAAGATCTCTTGTGGCCATTCTTGAATGGGAAGCAAAGCGGCTGAACCCCGCTCTTGATCCCGGGTGGTGGAGACAAGATTAACGTGATATCCGTGACCAGTGCTTAAAATATCCTATCGGGCCTATTGTGGAGCCCTAATAAGGTCTTAGACCGTTTCTTTATAAAATTTAGCCTAGGAATGAGGCCTTCTCTCCTATAGTATCCTATGGAGAAGAAGTTGAGAGAGGCTCAAGCATTGGGCTAGAGTCCGGACCGCTATCATGGATTGGAGAAGTGATAGCAGCTCTGGACTCATCAGATGTAAACACTCTTATCTTTTGAATACAATATGATCATTCTTGCCTTCAAAAAAAAAAAAAAAAAAAAAAAAAAAAAAAAAAAAAGTCTATGCAACTTAATTAATAAAGCATAAGTGAAAGTTTCTCATGCGCAAATGTTTCTTAGTGACAAAGGATTGATTATTTCTATATGAAATGCCTCAAAGAACCGACCTAAAAGGAAACTCCGACAAGTGTTTATTCACTTGATACCAAGACCAAAGCGAGTTCCCCCAAAAAGCATAATTTTACATAAAGGAAAATCCTAATATTTTGAGACTGTAGAGAGTCTGAAGTTGATATAGCAAATAAAATCATTGCCTGCAGCCTTTGTTTATAGAAGATTTGCCACAATATGTAGCAGGCCTTCAAGGGACCCTCCTATGCCATATTATATACACTACAAAACCAGATTCTGCAATAAGCAACAGGCAATAAAAATGGAAGTCCTACCTTTCCACTAGAAGTCTCTCGCTTTATATACTCGTCCAAGGGCACCTCCCCGATAAGGTTATCTTGACTAAAGTTGTTTGTAGCTGCTTGAAGGTCTGCTACAGTATGCTCTGTAGCAGCTATTGCAACTGTGGTCTTGCTTGTTATTCCCTTGCTTGGACCCCTATCTTCTTGAGGTTTAGGCTTCTCCAAAGCAGGAGAAATGAAAATGATTTCTGCTTGAGCATATCTATCCTGCTCCCCTCTCCTTCATTGCTGCCATCAAGTGGATGAATGAGTTTTCATAAACTGGCATTAATGCTTGCGATCGAAATTTTGGCACGTCTTACCTTTGGGAGAAACCAGAGGACGTGACCAGGAGGAAGTTTCATATTTATCATCCTTCCATGTCCTCCAAATATGTGACCAAGAGGACGTTCCATTGACCAAGAGGGAGCCTCCCCATATCAAGCACTCTATACGGATATTGCGGAATTTTCCACTTGTGGAGATGTGATTTTGGCTGGTGATTTTAATGCGCGAACAAGAGATGAACAGGTCCACCTCAATGATTTTAGCTCCGACCCTATTCTAATCCCAGAGATTCATCCTAAGGAATTAGGTATAGCAAGAACATCTGCTGATATAAGAGAGAATGCACCCATAACTGAATATGGACGCCATCTTTTGAATCTTGGGCAGATTCATAACCTGGTTATATACAACGGGCTCCTCCAATGGCCTGATTCTGCCAAATACACATGTTTTCCGCACAAAGGGGGAAATAGTGTTGTGGACTATATTATTGGTTCCCCTGACTTCATATGTGAGATTGATTCCTTTTACATTGATAAGAGGCCTGCAAAAGGAGATCATGTTCCTTTGGTTTTCACCATTAAATCGCCACATACCCAAGCAGAAATAAAACCAGTCGGTAGGATACTTGATTATCATTTTGAATTTGATCACTGCATGGATGATCTATAATGATGTTTTGAATTCTTACCTCCAAGGTATTGAGGAAAGGGGATCACTAGAGAATAAAGCTGCGCTTTTATCTTATGCCATGCTAGAAGCTTCTAAAGGTTGCTTTCCATATTCTGTTAGGGAACGAAAGAACAGCGGGCAAAAGTTGGGTCTATGCCTCAAAATGGCTGGTATGACCATGACTGTAAAACATTGCACAGGAAGTTGAAACATGCTTTGAACTTCAGCCCTGATATAGTACCAGAAATTAAAGCTGAGTACAAAAGATTGACACGGCAAAAAAGGGCTTTCGAATCCAAAACAGAGAACACATGCTAAATCTTCTTTATAGTAATGCTTCTGGGCAGTTTTGGAGGAAATTGGCAGCTAAAAAATCAGATTGTCCTTTAAAAGATTTAGGGGTATGGTCAGCATATGCAAACTCTCTCTTAGATGTTAAGAACCAACAGTTCTCTCAGGATGAGCTAGATCCGAGGCCTCAAACTTCTACCTTTTTTTTACGGTCTCTCTCATTGAAAGGGCCATACAAAAGCTAAACACAGGAAAGCAAAAGATTGGGAAGAATTGCAAGCTGAAATGATTATACATGGGGCTAAGACATTGGCACCAATGATTGCAGATCTATTTAATGAAGCTATTTGCATTGGTTTTCCGCTGGTTTGGTCAAATAATGTTATAAAGCCTATCCATAAGGCGGGTGATTCTATGAATCCTACTAATTATGCCCTAATTATGATTGGGCATGTGATGGCAAAACTGTATGGATCCGCATTGGAAATGGTCCTTAGTGATTTTGCAGAAAATCACAGCCTTAGAGCCAAGGGACAGGCTGGTTTCAGGAAAAACTTTTCCACAATTGATCATATTTTTTCTTTAAGGGCAATCATTGAGGAAGCAAAGGCAAGGAAAAGTAAAGTTTATTGTTGTTTTGTTGATTTTCGAAAAGCCTTTGATACTGTTCCTCGAACAGGTTGTTTCAGAGGCTCAAAACGTTGGGGCTTTCTCAACGAGCTGATCTGGGCAGTGTTGACATTATACGAGAATGTAATAGGCAGAGTGAAAATAGATGAGCAGTTTTCAGAGGAAGTTTTCAGTACAATTGGGGTTAAACAAGGGTGCCCCTCTCTCCTACTCTATTTGGACTTTACATTGATGAGCTTGAAAGCTTTGTTCAGTGTTTAGGGCGGAGAAGGCTCCATGCTCGCTCAGGAATGCATTCCCATTTTGCTCTATGCGGATGATGTGGTTCTAATCTCACCATCTCCTCAAGGACTCCAAAACATTTGGCTGCCCTAGAAGCCTTTTGCAAAGATAGAGAGCTGCAAGTAAATCTCAACAAGACCAAAGTGATGGTTTTAATACCTCTTGGAAAAATTGGAAAAATAACTCTTTTACTTTCCAAGGACAACCTGTAGAAATTGTTTCTACATACACCTATTTGGGGTAGAGTTTGCTGGCCCTCTATTCAGATTGAGGGAGGCTGGTCAGGCAAGGATTGCAAAAGGATATGCTTCTCTTGTACAGCTGGAAAAACAGTGCTACCAACTCCATTTCCAAGATGTTCATACAAAGCTCTTCCTGTTTGACACGTTGGTGAAGCCGGCAGCTTTATATGGTGCACAAATATGGGGAGTTGACCCACGAGCCGATGACTGGGGTCAACTAGAGAGGCTCCAAATTTCTCCTCTCTAGAATGATTAGAAGCAAACATTCGGTACCCCATGATATAATGCTTGCTGAGTTTAATGCAAAACCTCTGAAGATCGAGATTGCCTTCCAAACAGTGACGTACTTACATAAGTTACACCGCCTTGGACAGTCACAAGAAGGTCAAAGAAGGCTTCCCTGGCTGGCATATGTGTCGCCTAAAACATTGGCAGACCAAGGGTAAGCTGTTGGTTCACAAGGACATCTAAATTGTTTGAGGAGATGGGTTTCTCTATGGGAAATATCCCACCTTTTCACTACAGTATAATGGATGACAATCTGAATTTTACTCAGCAAAGAAATCAATCAGCTTATAACGCCATGACTTGGAGTATCTGTATGTTTCAAATACATGGGTGAATCCCATCAAAGAGCTGCCTGCTAAAAAGAAATTCTATAAGGATAACTTCCTAAATATATCAGTGGATGGGTTCATTATAAGACCTGGATATTTAGATATGGATCTACCGAACAAAGTGAGATACTCTATGGGGCAGTTTAGAGTGTCATCTCACCAGCTGGAGATTGAGGTTGGTAGGGGGAAAAAAAGATTAGTCGTGAGGATCTGAAGTGCCCAATGTGCGATCTAAACATGGTCGAGTCAGAAGAACATTTTATTTTACCTGCCCAACCTATTACATTTATTAGAGGCAGAATATCATTGTCTTTTTAGAGATCCCACATCTCTACGACAGCTGGTAGAGTATTACGATCAGAAATGTGTATCTCACTTTGTATATGAACTATCTCTAGAAAGGAGAAATATTCTCAAACAAAAAGAATCCAATGGGCCTGAAGCAAACAGAAATAACTGATTTCTTTTCATCTGAGACAAACGATGATAAGAGGTTAGTAGACTCACCACAGAAGAGGAAGTATCCTGACCGTAAAGGGGTAACTTTGGCACTGTCTAAGAAGATAAAACGATCAGCAGCCATGAAACATAAAAAGTCTTTCCAGAAGAGGCCAAGCAGCAAGCAGCAAAGCAGGCCAAGAAGGGGTATTATGAAGTATTTTGCAGCAGCCACAGGAACGAATGGACTGTCTCCATCAAATCCTATCTGAGCAGATTTTTTGATTTTCAATTGTTAAACTTAATATTTTTGTTTCCATACTTTAGATAACAGGAGGGTTTTCCTCCTGAAGGTCTTGAATTCTGTTTATGTTATGGTCTCATAGACCCTTCGGGTCTTACGTAGACGTTAATAAATCTTTCTTTCTTTCTTTCTTTCTTTCTTTCTTCATATCTATCATCTTTTGATATCCTCCACGAGAAGAACATCACTATCAGGACAACCACAGCTATTGCAAGGATAGATGCTACAACCAAACCAGTTATTCTTCCACCATTCCAGAACAGTCTTTCATTTGCCTGTTTGCTAACAGTGATAGGTGAAGCATATCCACTTGCAGGACTCAGCTTAGGAAGTCCAGTTGTAGCACCTTGAGAAGGTGATGATGCTAAAAGAGGTGGTGGAGGCGCAGGGGATGCACTGAATACATTACCATCGAATCTGCCAAAAAGGTAATTAATTAGAAAATTTTGTAGTTACAGCATCCAAAATATTGTTGTTCATTGTTATATGCAAAGAATAAAACAACTACTGTTGATTGCTGAAAGCACTGTTCTTTTATCTCCAAGGGGGAAAACACTTACTTGAAGGAAGGGATAGCAAACATAGACGAGGGAATCCAACCCATAAATTGGTTGTTTGCAATGTTCCTGTAAATTGCCAAAAATAGTCTTATACATAATTATTCCAGGAATGGACTTTGTCAAAAGAGCATGTAGAGTTAAGAATCTTACAGGTCCTACTGCAAGCAACGGAGCTTATGATCCACAAGGTGGACCTTAGCTTCTGCCAGCCCCTGGTGATATAAATGTTACCCGCAAAGTGGCTCGCTCTACAAGCAGATACCTGAGCTAGAGCAAACGCAAATTACAATGGAGCTGGCTCCCTCTTGTTGTTCAAAAGTCTTTTATGATGCTTGAACTCTAAGTGCATATCCAATTCATGCATAATAGTTCCTGGAATTCTAAAGATTAAACAAAGTAAATTTCATCTCCTTAAAAATATGCACATATGGGGCTCATGCATGGTTTTCATACAAATTGGATGGTATTCTGTGGAAATCAAAACAGATAACATTCTACATAGTTGCATGCTATATTTTTCTGATGTAAGGTCCTCTTTTTGTCTCTGAAACTAAAGCTATCTATCAGACAAACTAATTGCCCAGAATTTATAGTGGTTTTATCTATCAGAGGAAATGCTTGAAACTAAAGCAATGTTTTACCTCTCCTTTCCATTCTTTTTCTTTTGCATCTTCTTTTCTGAATCATCTTGGCCTTTGCTAGTTCTTTGGATCCGTTTCTGCAATTTCGTCATAAGAGCAGCCAAAATATCTTCTGGCACATTGGCCATGAAACTCTCCAGCTTATCTCCAGAAGACTCCTCTGTCGACACATTTTTGCCCTTGTCGGGCCTATTAGAAGACACTAAAAACACCAATAGATAGACGTTAGAAGCTGGCAGGAGCAGCATAAATGCAGGAAGAACCTAAAAATGGAAAATTTATTGCTAACATTTTTGCGTTGCTTGAAGCTTCTGTATACTTACTGATCGTGATTGTGGCGACTCTTGGTGATTGTGGCGACTGTGAACGAACCCTAGATAGGCAGTGGTTATTCAAGAAGATGATTCAAGATTTATTCTCGCTGTGAACCAGGTAATTTCTCGCGCCATATTTCTGTTTGAGCGTATCTTCTTTGGGTTGTTTCTATTTTTCATCATTTTCTTCTTTTCTCGATTGCATTGTTGGGGGTAATGATGAATCGGCATTGTTGAGATTTTAATATTACCTTGGTAAAACCATTGTTGAGATCTTATATTACCTTGTTAAAACTAGTGGTGTGTAATAGGACCAAAAGATACTCTATATTCATTAGGTGGGCAATGGTTTTTTCGTAATGTCTGGGAAGTGGCACAAAGCTAATACGCTGCCCCAAAGCATTACATTAGAGAATGTGCGAGGCAGGCAATTTTGCTCAGCTGGGACCTTGGCTCGCCCTTACGGGATTGCCAAGCCCTTAACGGAACAAAATTGCATGCCCGGCACATTATCTATACCATTGTGTATGGTGTGAATATTGTGTTTTAGGCAATAGACACCAATGTTGTGCAATGGCTAGTATTAGAAAGCTTTTACTTCATTATGCTAGGTCATGTTCGCTTTTTCTCGAGGATAACGATTTTTTGTACCACAATCGGAACCTTATACTCAACAAGAACATTAGAAAGGCTCACTTCATTATTTTTTAGGTATTGCCTAGTCATTTTGGGAAAACATTAGTGGCTCACGAGGTGTCATTCATGCATCTGGAAATGTGACCGACCCCTGATAAGCAGGCAATATTCAAGAAGGGCCGAATCGAGAATTTATGAAGCGTATCTTTGGGTTGCTCATCTTTTATCATTTTTGTTTTTCGATTTCATATTGATGTAATGATTCACTGTAATGGGGATCTTATATTAGCCTCTTCGACGTGTAATAGAACCAATGGTCTGTAATGGAACCAAATATGCTCTATATTCAGTATGCATGGTGTGATTATTGGTTCTTAGGCAATAGAACCAATGGTGTTAAGGTTGTGCGATGGCTAATATTAGGAAGATTCACTTCATTGTCTGCTAGGGTCATTTTTCTAATATTCTCAATTTCATTGTTGGGTTAATGATATTTTGTACCATAATGGGGATCTTATAACAAGAATACTAGAAAATTACATTTCATTATTGAGGGTATTGCCTAGTCATTTTGAGAAAACATTAGTGGCTCACAAGGTGTCATTCATGAAGGTGGAAACATGAACGAGACCCCGGATAAGTAGGCGGTGACACACCTAGGGGGTTGATGGGCAAAAGTTAACGGTTAAGTTTTAACCATAGGTTAGAGATAATTAATTATGGAAGAGATTATCAAGGGTTAGAAATTAAGGTAAATCGATATTCAGATTATGCTAGCTACTCTGATCTAAATACCGATATGAACTTAAATAGTAAAGCTAAGATTAGAAAGATCTTTATTATTAATAGGGAAGTGAGGGATACTTTCCCTCAACTTTAGGTTATAACATAACAAAAGGAAAAACGCCTTTTTGTATCAAAAGAATTCCAGAAGCTTTTGGCCAAATTTCAATCCTAGTTATAGAAGAAGAGCAATCCGGAAAGGTGGGTTAAGGAGGGCGGATCCATGAAAACCATGATGGCCCCGGCCGCCATTGTTTACTTGCTAGTCTTAGTTGTGGAAGAATCTTTGGTTTTGCTTTAAGTTTCCCATTTAGCTATCCGCTATCTACACAAGAATCGTGGTTTAGTCACAGCCTACAAGGTTTAGAACTCTATGGCTATTGCCGGAGCCCGGCAAAGCAACGTGTTGTCCGGTATTTCCTCGTGTTCCAAATCGCAGCCAAAACCGATGAGCCAAAAGGACCCTAATCTTTTTGTGTAGGATCTACCCAGAGCTTGGATATGACTCAAGACCATGGAAAAGCCCACGTGTTTTACCAAACCGGCCCCGTTTCCGCCTCCTTCTATGTTGAGTTCGCACCATATATGCGCCCGGGCCTCGCCTCACAAGCAGCCTAAAAAGCTACGTTTTACCCTTTAAAACCCATTTGTATCGCTTCATTATTCATATTTCACCATTTATTCTAAAACCCATTGATAGATTAGTTGGTTAAGGTGATGATAGTTGCTCCGAGACTTTCGGCTGAAACTTAACTTTTATGTAGCCTTTTCTTTTAAGTCTTTATGACGTTATAATCGCTTCCTACCTATATCGGGAAAGGCACTCTTTATAGGATTTCTTGCTAGTATTTAATGATTGTTGGAACGTTTTTTTTATTTGTGTTTTCTAATGCTTAACATGGTTTATGTGGAATGTTAATAATACATGGATTAATTGTGTGAATGAACCCTCCCTTCGTCGATCTTGGAGGGTCTGGATAAATCAATATTTATTCGCTAGCCATGAACCAGGGTAAGTATTAAGCCTCATCTATCTATTTGACACGTATCTGGGTTGCTCATCTTTTTCATCATTTTTGCTTTTTATCCATTTGGTTCTTGAGCAATTGGAACCAATAGTGTGAAATGGTATAATGGCTAATTTGTGTCGCCATGCGTGTCTTTGGATGTCGCCTTTATGCTTATTCCCAAAGCAAATCGCAAGAAACTTGAGCATACCAAAGAAGAAAATGATCTTTGTGGGTTTTTCTGACCAAAAAGCATGGTTATGGTGATTGATCGGGATACCAAGAAGCTTTGTGTTAGTCGCTGATATGTTATTTTTTATGAAGATATTTTCGCATTTCAAATAAGGTTCAAAACTCCTAATGTGGAATTTCTTGGATATCTCTCGCATGGATAATGGATGACGCCATAGCTTCCAATCCATCTGATCGGGTTTAGAGTATTCCAAAGACTAGCCGTCCACAAAGATTTCGGTAGCCCCGCATGACTTTCGATCGACTTATCGCATCTTTGACACATCCGATCCAGGGAGATCTTGACCCATCGATCCAGGAGGTGATTTTGATCATCCCGATCAAGGAGGAGTTGAAGAAGAACTTTTGATCGAGGTAAAAAGAAAGTTTCCCTTATCTTTGGAAATTATAAATTAAGATTATGGAGTTTTGTGGTGCTGCTATTATCGATTGAACCCACCAAATTTTATCGCGGGAAGCTATTTCATGTGTCGCTAAATGGATTCTATTGTTCAAAATGGCACTTGGGATTTGGTTCCTCTTCCTCATGATCTGGAAGGTTGTTGGTAACAAATGGGTCTACAAAATGCAAGCTCCATCCCCGATGGCACCATCAACAGCTACAAAGCACGCTTTTGGTTGCCGGGGTTTGACCTGACAATATGGCATTGATTACTTGGAAACATTTTCTCCGATGGTCAAGATGATGAGCATTAGCATTCTTCTTGCATTTTCGCTCATTATAATCTTGAGGTTCATCAAGCGGATGTCAAAACAAACATTTCTTAATGGCAAACTTGATGAAGAAATATATATATGAAGCAACCTGGGGTTATGTCAAGCCGGGCCGAGCATTTAATATGCAAATTGATGAAGGCACTTTATGGGTTAAAAGCAAGCATCACGCGCTTGGTACAAGACCATAGATTCTTTCTTCAAAGACCAAGGATTCCAGCCCATTGACATTCCATTCTAATGTCTACATCCGTCGTCAAGGCAAGTTCTTACTCATCATTGCTTTGTATATGGATGATTCCTTGCTCATAGGCAACAATAATGAGCACATTGCTGAATTCAAGACAAGGCTTTGCCGCTAAGTTTCCAATAGTAGACTTGGGTGAAGCTCGCTATTGTTTGGGTTTTGCAAATTGCAAGAGACCGAACAAACGATTCTTCATATCTCTCAAAAGAAGTACATTGAAGAAATGCTTGGCTTTGGCATGGCTGATTGCAATCCATCTAAAGTTCCTATGAATCCGGTACTCTTCTCACTAAGAAAGATTGTCCACTGTCGATGCTGAAGCGTCTTTCTATGGCAAAGAAGTTCCATTTGCAATTGATTGGCGGCCTCATGTATTGCATGGTTTTACTTTTAGACGATATTGCATTTTGTTGTTATGGCTCTCAGCCAGTTTCCAACGATCCGGTCATAAGCAAAATGGCC